>WWET01003577.1:132938-151384 GCA_011038615.1 Limnodynastes dumerilii
GGGTGGGAGGGTGGGCTAGGCGGCCATACGCTCCTGTGCGAGCGTATGGCCCCTTCCTTACGCCAGCTGATGTTAGGGTAGCCTTCAGCCGGTGTAAGGAAGGGGCCATACGCCCACACAGGGGGAGGGCCAGGGTAAGTGAACGCTGATACGCTGTGCTTTAGTAAGCACAGCGCATCGGCGTAGGTCTGGATCAGGCCCCAAGTCTCATTGCTATGAGGCCTGAGACAGTCTACTTCAGCCTCTGTGTGTACAACACCGAACACCCAATACTTGACTGTTGCAAGGATGGTCACTGTCAGATTGTGGTTGATAGATGTTAAACCAGTGAATTGGTGGAAAAGTAGAACCACGTGGATAATATTATGTATTTAAAACTGCAGCAATTTATTAACGCACAATGACCCTGTTAACAATATTTAAACAAAAAAAACTCTGATAAAACAAAATAAACACTGTAGGAACTTAATCTTCCTTAACCCCAGCTGACGTATTTGATAAAGGTGTTGGACTTAGCAGTAAGATCCTAGCTATTATTTGCCTAGTACATTTTTGCAAACCATAACAAGTATATGATTGGTTGATACGAAACACCTCCACTTTTACATTCTTAGACGTTTTATTAAAACTAAATCCTTGCTTGTAATGGGGTATGTTTCCTTAACAACATTTTTGTTCTATCAGCAATCTCATTAAGGGGACACAATTACATGCAAAATAGCGTTTTTACGTCTCCGGCTAGCGTAAATATGCTAACGAGCTTAGTTCTGGTTTTACCCCATGAAATGTAAAGTCACAGAAAACACCCCTTAGTAAAAATGGGTCTGACCCAGACCTCCGCCGGCTACCATTTTTACGGCGGGCGTAAGCGTAAGACTGGCTGTTTTGCCGGTCTGCGCATGCGCCCGGCAGATGTTTACAGTCGTAATTACGGAATTACCAAGCTGAGGATCGGTCGTCCCTAACTGTAGCGTAATTATGGTGGAAGAGGCGTTCCAAAGTTACAAGCACCGTAACTATGCTACAGTTAGGGAAGGTAGGCGGGGGCAGGCAGGAAGGGCAGGGTTAGGAGATTACCACCAGGTCCTGCTGTAGTTACGCCGACAAAAGTTAGGGTAGCCTGCAGCCGGCGTAACAGAGTGTAACTACGGCAGGATGGGGGGAGTGCATTGTAGCTACGCTGTGCATTAGTACTCACAGCGCTTCATCGTAGTTCTGGATCAGGCCCAATAACACTAGATCCAGATCTAGGAGGCATTGCACCAAAAGAGGCAAAACAGTGTTGCAAAGTGAGGGGTGCATATTCATTTTATTTTTATGCAAGTAGGGCAAATACTGGCTGAGTTATCTAATTTACAGTAGAGCTACAAAATATCACCTCTTAACTCACTATTTTTGCCCTTTTTAAAACGGTCTCCCCTTGCAGCTTAAAATGGTTTTGCCAGAGAGCAGGGCTGCTCCTTTTTATGCTGTCACTCCCAAATCCGGATCAGCCTCATGGTTCTACCTGCACAAAACAGACCCTCCAACTTGACTCATTCCATTAGGTACTGTACAATTTAATCTGCTCCTAAGCCTCTAACTGTCACTCACCTGGTGGTTACCATAGTAACTGACAGTTGGAAACTGAGGAGCAGAGTATTTTGTACCTAATGGAATGGGTCATGTTGGAGAGTATGTCAACATACCATTAAAAAAAAAAGCATCAAGGTTGTTAGGCCACTGACACAGCTTTATAAATAAAGATTTCATATTCTTGAATATGAATTGTAGCCATCCGTTTGCACTGTGGCATATTAAGTGAAGCCACTATACACATCATTATACTTTAATGGACAAAGAAAAAGAAACAAATCCGCCAAGACGTTATCCATTGGCCTTTTAAGCTGCCTACAGGAACACGTTCCAACATGTTCCCCGCCATTGCTAAAGCTATAATCCCCTTATAATGCAAAATACCATTATTCCACTTTACAAATGCACTAAACTTGATTTGTCATTGTTCTTAAACCTACGTGCAAAATAAGCTAAAGATCTATTAAAAGGATGCCATCTACAAAGAACGCCATCATCATAGACTAAAACATCAGTTAGTTTACCTTTAAATACCCACAATAAACAATAAAATTAAGATTTTAAAAAAAAAACCATAAAAAAAAAAATGATAAAAATATATAAAATTTTAATACCTTAAGATTTATACTCTCTAACTGTATTAGTCTTCTGATTGGATTTCCAACCTTCTCCCAGCTGCAATGGCTTCAACCTCTGCCAACAACATTGTTACATTGATTAACCCGAAAGACCTCTACAATTAACTTATACACAGATCACATGATAATAACACAGTCTCACGGCAAGAGGGTGGATTACTGCTAGGAACGGTCATTAGTGCCAATCACCTAACCATAGAACAGGGGTTTCAGCTTTTTCATAAGAGATACCACTAGAAATACAGGTGCTTTCCATATATTGATTTCTTAACGTTACCAAATTTTTAATTAGTTAAAAAAAATAAAAACATTTTGGTGGTGAGTGGAGTTGAATGTTCACTGCTTGACATGTCATATTTATTTGCAATACTTAAGCCCAATATTTAAGCAATCTGCACCAAATTCATAGTTTAAAAAGCTGCAATAGTAACAGCATTAGGGGCTTGAACTAGCTGCTGCCCATCTCCTGGTGTAACTACTACTACTACTACTACTACTACTACTACTACTACTAAGGACGATAACACACCAACAAGATGGTAGCTAGAGAGATGTGTATGGCTATTTGCATGCACCCAGTTCCAATGCTGAATAAGGACATTAATATTTTTCTGCACCTTTACTAATATTTTATTTTTATCATTTGCTGATTATTATTGCACTGGATGTTGTGTCGTGTCAGGAAAGTAAAAAAACAAACAAACAAAAAAACAACCTACTAATAATATTCATACTAATAATTAGAGTTCAGTGTGTACATAAAAGATCTTGCATGTTATTAAGCCAAACGGAGCCTCCCTGTTACAAGTAGAATCTCTTTAAATAATCTACAGTACAAGGTTACATCCTAAACAATTGCACTGCTGTGGTCAACCATCAAATTGTAACCTTGGTGCTAAAGAAATAAGATAATTTTACAACAGAAAATTCACATTCTTAAGATGGTTCTATCATTATTTACAGTACTTTGTGTACTTTATTCTCTTGGTGTTTAACATTTTTCTTGCCTTCTTTCTGTTTAACTCAACCCTCCAAAGAGTAGCTGTGTTTAACGACAAAACTGCACAAATTTAATTTATTTAAAGATAATTGGAGTCGAGAAGTTGCTTTATCACAGATTTTCCTTCTTAATATTTATACTCCTTTCACATTGCACCAAAAAACCCGGATATTTTCCGGGGAAAGCCGCGACAACCGGAATCGAGGCTCAGTGTGAAAGGGTCCCACTTCCTCGACCCGGGTCAAAAGACCTGGGAAATGTACACGGGTGAAAAGAAGGGTTATTCCTGGGTCCGACCTGGGTTAGGTGTCAGTGTGAAAGGTCGAAAAACCCAGGTCACTTAGAAAGCACTTTATTGGTGTAATTTGTTTACTATGACTCACACTACTGCTAGAGCAGACCCGGATCCCGAAATTTCCCAGGTCAACCCAACAGTGTCATCAAACCCTGGGATGATCTGTTGACATGGCAATATCCCGGGTTCCATCTATAAAGATCACAGTCTCCACAATAAAACTGAAAGTATTTATTTACTGACAATTTACCAATCAATAAATAGTGATGCTGCCATTTTTATTGATAACAGGGGGTTGAGCTTTCCCCATGTGTGGAGCCATTCATAAGACACACCCCTTTGGCTGTACAGGACACACCCCTTTGGTGCAGGTACTTTACAGTGCTATCACAATCTCCCTAATATTCATTTGCAAAGGTTGGCAGCCATGCTTTACCTCTGGCATGTTAGATTCACTTACATAGATTTAAAATATATGAGTTGTCCTAATATCTCTTCCATCTTGATATGCAAACTTAAGATGAATAAAGTTCTGCTTTTAACAGGTGACTAACTCATGCAAAAATGTAAACAAGGCAGGATAAAGCTAAATCCTTATATTTTGGCTATTACAATAAGAAACATTGTATCGTCAATTCCAAATGGACAACTAGTTTTACTTAAACAGTGTTTAGAGGAGAAAATAGCTCTATAATGTAGTGTTGTGGACTACCATGGTAACCACAGTCAGATGATGATCATATTAGTGAGTATCCTGTAACATTTCCTCAAACCTAAATTATATGAATACAGTTTTCCATCCAGATTATGAAAAACAAGTAACGTGGGATTGTCACTTTAAGATCACAGCGGCATAAGACGTGACAATCCACACTGTTTCCTAGCAACCCCTACAGAGCTTTAAATTATTTAAACAGACCCAAAAAACGGCAGAGCCCACAACTGCTCTTTAAAAATGGCTGAAAAACACAGGGTAGGAAAAATAAAGTCTTTTATTTACCAGCAAAACGAGAAGGCAACGGATGAACGGCATTTTTGTCATGCATAACTCTCAATTACAGCCAAAGCTTGTAACCTAGACTGTTATTTTACAGCAGTGCCCCGCCCAGTCCCGTAGTCACTAGGCCCAATCCAGAGGTGCATGCAATTTGGCACGGATGCGTTTCAAAAAGTGGGCTGGGCTGAGTGCAATCTAAGAGCGCCCACAATGGTTCCTTTGGATTGCAAGCAATGACGGAACATAGCGTACAGGCTCACAACAGCTAAGCGCAATGCAGCTACTTTCCCAAATATTTAACATATTGCCCATAGCAACCAATCAGATTCTAGCTCTCACTTTCTTAACACATACTAGAAAATATCAGCTTGAATCTGATTGGTTGCTATTGGAAACATCTCCACTTTTACTTTCCTGCAGCTTAGTAAATTTGGCCCCTGGACTTAGACAGGACCTTGGGCCGGTGCAAATGTTTTGACATAAACATGTTTTTGTTTTTTTACGTCTGTGTTCGGCTCTGGATTGGTTGCACTTGCTTGGGCCCTGCCATTACTGTACATCGAATACGTCCCTCCAACCCTTACCTCTTTCAACACACCCTATAGAAAGTAAGCCACCGCAGCACGAGTTGCGGTCATATCTGAATTGACCATGAATGCGCGCTCCTCAGTACTAAGCATGTGCAGCAGAAAATCACGCAGAAACAGTCCCGTCAGCTGGCGAACGTTCATCTCTGGATCGGGCCCATTGTTACCTTGGACTTCTTAATTCGGACATGTGCCGTCAGCTCACATCGGAAAACAGCCACACTGGCCTCTTGTGCAGCAATCAGAAAGAAATCTGCCCAATCCAGAATTCCAATTTATAGACACTTCTGACGTGACAAGAAGAGCAACTAAAATGGTCCATGGCCTTTGTAACAAATCATACCAAGAAAGGCTAGAGGAACTAAACATGTATAGCTTGGAGCAGAGAAGGGAGAGGGGGGACATGATAGCAGCTTTCAAATACATCAAGGGTTGTGATTAGCTAGAGGAGGGGACATTTTTCAAAAGAAAAGGTGTAATAGAACACGAGGGCATGGATATAAACTGGAGGGTGGTAGATTCAAAGGAAATGTGCAGAAAAATTACTTCACTGAAAGGGTGATAGATAAGTGGAATATTCTCCCATCTGAGGTGGTTGAGGCCAATACAGGTACCACACATTGGCTGAGGTTTCTCAGTCAGCCAGCGAATTAGAAAACTGCACTTGTCTCCTACCATGACTGCCAGAAGGACTGTGCAGCCAATCAGGTGAAAGGGATTTCTATCAATCTCAGCAGCCTCTCCCTCCTTAACATGGATTATTGCTCCCAATATGAGAGGTGAGTGGCACTGATATTGGGACCTTTCCCTATGGGAACATCATCCAATTTATCGACCACCTTCCGCTGGGAGCAATAATCGCTATAGTGTGTGGGTTTTACCATTATCCACGTTGACAACAATATATATATATTATATATATTGCAGTAGCACCAAGCAGGTACGGCTGAGATTACAGGATCATTCTCTGATCATATAAACTACTTTAAAACTTATATTAATACAATATGAGATATTAATACAATAGATGACTTTGACATGATTGTGAAAAATCGGCTTCCACCTTTACACAACACACCAGTGGATTGTTTAGAACCAGGAACGCCATGTACAAATTCAACCACTTCCTCTTTCAAATCTCCATGTGCATAGTGTAAGGTAACCTACAAGTACGCATTCAACTGCAATTCATCCCTATTACCAATATACAAACAAGTGTAATATTAATTAACCATAACGTTATTGCATAACAGTGACCCCTATAGTCCTTACAGACCACATAATATACATTATTGGATAATGTATCCCTTGCAGTAATAATAATGCTATTTAAAGACTGTGAGGAGGCCTATACCCACATAACTAAGGCTGCAGGCTAGTTGCTATTTTACAAGTCATGAGGAGATTAATTGTAATTACTATATTCATTTACAGTAATGGCATATTATTACGTATAAAGCTAGATACACACTAGATCAAGATGCCAGTTACTCATGTATAACAAAAAAGAAAAAAAAAGATGTTTAAGGACAGGCATTTAGACATATGAATAAAAATATTGATTACAAATATTCAATTTATTAAAATTATATTTATTTATTTAATTAATAAATTAACCATATTTATTCTTTCTGATCACATGCTGTGCATTCTATCAATAACCATTCCTATTGACAGACACCAACTGCAAGAACTAATAAATATGGCAATATTTAGCTAACATGACACCTTCCCTTAGATACACAACACTCCAACTGCCTTCAACTGTCAACTGTTTTAATGAATTATTTGGCGTTTGAAAAACATTTTACTCTTTAACAAAGTGGTTACCATAGAAACTGATTGTTTATAGATCATGAGCAGAGTATTTTGTACCTAATGTAATGATTAATGTTAGAGGGACTGCACTACTGCTCCCAGCAATTCCTGGCCACCTTCACTATATTACACTAAGGACCCGCTGTCACTTTTTTATTTTAGTCATGCAGGCACCTCCACTGCCACGTCACTGGCACAAGCTTCAGCCAAGCAATAATACATAGCATTAAATAGAACATGGTCAATGCCAACCTAGTGCACCCCTAACTTCTGTGCCACCCTCCCTGGTGATCAGGGAGCCATCTGCCCCATGCCTTTGATTCAGCTGCATGCCGCTAATGCTGGTGTCACTTGTATGTGTGACAGGCAAGCGCCTGGTGTCACTTGTCACCAGTGTGTCCGGGTGTTTTCACGCTCAGTATAAGGACAGTATCTTATATGCGGGTACATACCAGATCTATAGCAGCAATGAAGGTCCCGTCAGACTGACATCGAGGTATAGTCTATAAAGGGGCAGGACACACGTGTAAGAACATGGCGGCCGATTGCATCAGCCAGATCTGATTGGAGGGGATGCAGCCGACCAAAACCACGCTGCCAGCTCTGATGTCCTCTGTCTGTCACACAGCCCGATGCCTTCCTGCGGCAAGTGTCACTGTCATCCACCCAGATGCCTTGATCCTGCCCACTATGGATAGACCCTTTAGTCTGCCATCTCTAAGCCCAGTGCCCACCACACACACACACATGCACTGGGGGGGCAGCTGCCTGTGGCACTTTCTCAGCTTATGTCCCCTGGGCTGTGTGTGAGGTGACCCAAACTCAGAGAGGAGGAGATGGGAGGGAACACCGTAAGAGTGCAATACAGTGTGTGCAGAATAGGAGTTGTAACGTGGGACACATTGCATGGGCAGGGACCTTACAGCCAATGATACAGTAACCTACGCCCACTGGGCAGGGAATCCACATCTTTGTCACTCACTCATAACATCCAAAGCAGTGGATTCAGTTTAATAATCACTGTAGGTCTACTAAGATGATGTCTGTGATTGGAGAAGGGGTGCTCAAAGCCTGATTTTGGACCTGGAACCACCAGTGGGGACAGTCTCCACTTATTTTTTATTATTTATTGAAAAAAATAATTCAGTAAAGTTCAATAGCATATTAGTTTTTGCAATATGTAATATGCATAAGAAAAGTTCAGTAGCAGTGCAACACTTGTACTTTATAACTCTGGAATATATTATATTAGTACAAGTATTATTTATAGCATTGCTATTGAACTTTTGTTATACTTATTACAGCAAAAACTAAGAGGTGTTTGCAATGTCAGAAATCAGATGTATACAAGATATCAGTTATACATAGTCTAGCAGCAGTGAACAGTGACAGTGTGGACCAGATTTACTAAGCTGTGGGTTTGGAAAAGTGGAGATGTTGCCTATAGCAACCAATCAGATTCTAGCTCTCGCTTTTCTATTAATGCCAGCCTCCACCTGCCCACTTAATGCCAGCCTCATCTGCCATCTAAATGCCAGCCTCCATCTGCCCCCTATTGCCAGCCTCCATCTGCCTACATATGCCAGTGCCAGCCTCCATCTGAACCCTATTGACAATGCCAGCCTTCATGTGCCCCATATGCCAGTACTTGCCTCCATATCTGCCCCTATTGTCTGTGCCTGCCTCCAAGTCTGCCCCCAAATTAAATGCTTGTGCCAGTCTCCTTATGCTTCCTATTGCCAGGGCCAGCTGCCCCCAATTGCCAGCCTCCATCTGCCCCCTATTGCCAGCCTCCATCTGCTCACTTATGCCAGTACCGGTCTCCATCTGCCCCCAATTGCCAGCTTCCATCTGCCCACTATTAATAGTGCCATCTGCCCCCTATTAATAGTGCCAGCCTTCATCTGCCCCCATATGCCAGTACCTGCCTCCATGTCTGCACCTAAGGTCTGTGCCTGTCTCAATGTCTGCCCCCAAATGAATTGCCAGTGTCAGCCTCCAATTATTTAATGGAATAAATAGCCCCAGCACACTGCCATAAACCAGTAACAAACTCTACTGTTCTATCTGTAAAAGAAAACACAGAAATGTTCGTTACGCATATTTTTTTTTTTTTTTTCTATTTAAGTATTTTTTATTAAATGTTTTCCATTACAGTATAACAACATAAGTTACGCAATGTAAATACAAATAAATCATCAACAGTCAGAAAAAATACATCCACTTTTGCCTAGTGCCGACTGCACTAACACACATAGATTCCTACATAATAAAAATAGAGCAAATAGTCAATGACATTTGATAACACATATGTTTGAAAGCCACAGTATATGTAAATATAAATACATATCAAGTATTGTCATCTTCCGGCAACAAACTTGCATAGTAATCAGAGTCCAACCAGCCCTCCCAAATTTTGTGATATTTCTGGGGGCACCCCCTACCCAAATATACATGTTTCTCATGTCCTAGGGAAGAATTCACCAATCTAAGCCAGTCTGCAATGGAAGGTGGGGCCGAAGCACACCACGTTCTGGCTATACATACCTTAGCCCACATACATAAGAAATTGACATATGTTTGCTTATATAAATTAAGAATACCATCTAATCCAATTCCAAAGAGTCATTTAGGATGACTGGCTGGTAGAATAACCCCAGTACGTCGTATACAAGCAAAAACCGATTCCCAAAATCTCTGTATTAAGGAGCAGGACCACAAAAGATGAATAAAATCAGCTCCCTCTTCCGCACACTTAGGACATATCCCCTGCCGTGCATTATCAATTTTAGCCAGTCTGATAGGAGTTAAATATACTCTAAATCTGAATTTGTTGAGATCTGATATTAGCCGTCAGCCCTCTGGAACTACCCAATAATTCCTCCCAATCCTCCTCATCAAGTGGCCCAATATCATTGTCCCACTCCTGTCGAAGACGATCAAGAGAGGCCTCCGGTCCAGCAGCTACCAACGCCGAATAAATAACCGAGACCACATGCTCATTACCAACACCAACCCCCAGTAAAAGTGACCTAACCGGAGATGGAGCCAAAGGAGGAAAACCCTGCCCAAACTGCGCCGTCAAAACATGCTGCAGCCAATAATATTCTAACCACAATGAGTCAGGTAGGGAGAATTCAGTACATAACTGGGAAAATGGTTTAAAAGTTGAGTTAAAGACTATTTGATGGAAAGTTTCTATCTCTTTCCGGTGCCAGATCTCTGCACCCGCAAAGCGCAAAAGTTCAGAAAAGGCAGAATTACCCCATAAAGGGGTTGCAGGATCTATATCTGTATTGCCAAACAGAATTTGTGTCTTATTCCACACCTTCTGCGCCTGGAGAATAAGAGGGGCAGCATTACGGGGAAAAGTACCTGCTAATAGGGCCTGCGAAGGAGTGTGACCAAACCCCGCCTGTTCAACCAGCACCCAATGGAGATCATTAGAGGAAGAGTCTATAACCCAAGGTGAGACAACTGAGCCGCAATATAATAAAGCTCTAGGTTAGGAAGAGCCATACCTCCTCGTTCCCTTGGTCTACATATATTTTCTCTGCTAATTCTAACCCGCCTATGACCCCAAATAAAGGAAGTGAAAAGAGAGTTAAACTTAGCAAATAAGGTCTTAGGTAATGGGATAGATGACTGCAAGAAAATATACAATAATTTAGGTTGAACTGACATTTTAAGCAAATTAACTCTACCCATGACAGTGAGCGGAAGTTTTTGCCAGACCTTCATCCTCCCTTCTAATTTATTAATAAGAGGTGTTAAGTTCAGAGAACTAAATTGTGAAATATCATTAGATATCTGTATTCCTAGATATTTAAAACTAGAGGACCACTTAAGAGGACAGGTAGGTATGGGGGATGAGGGGACTGGACCCTGCATGGGCATTACATATGACTTCTCCCAATTGATCAACAACCCGGAGTAAATGCCAAACCTGTTAACCACCTGAAGAAGAGCTGTCATAGATTCCCGCGCATCTGCTAAGAACAAGAGGAAATCATCAGCATACAGAGCCACCTTTTCCTCCACCTCCCCCACCCTAATTCCACGAATCTCCGACTGTTCCCTAATTGCACTGGCAAGCGGTTCCACCGCCAAGGCAAACAAAAAGGGGGAAAGCGGGCACCCCAGCCTGGTACCCCTACTAAGCTCAAAATTTTCCCAAATAAATCCATTGATAGAGACCCTAGCAGAGGGTGCTGAGTACAGGACCCTTATCCAACTGATAAATTCCGACCCAAGATTCATCCTGGCCATCACCTCCCACAAGTATCCCCACTCCATAGAATCTAAAGCTTTTGCAGCATCCAGAGAGATCACCACCTCCTCCGATCCCTCCGGACACCACAACTGCAGATGGGTATACAGACGCCGCAAATTAATTGAAGTTGACTTTTTGGGCATGAAGCCGGTCTGGTCCGGGTGAACACAGAAATGTTCGTTACACATGTTTATAAATTAAGAGCTAGGTAAGTTGGCTCTCAATTTATAAACATATATATATATGGGACCCAACATTGGGACTCTCAATTTTAGAGTTAGGACCACCATATACAGAAAGGCCTTGACGGTGGCTGCTGGCTTATCCCATATTTGATCAAATATGTGTAACGAACATTTCTGGGTTTTATTTTACAGATAGAACAGTAGAGTTTGTTACTGGTTTATGGCAGTGTGCTGGGGCTATTTTTTCCTTTTGTTTCTGTGGCAAGCAGATTAACCCCTGCCTTTCACGCACCTGTTTAACATATACCTATAAATTGATTGAGCAACTTCCATTCTGGTTTTATTCTGTTTGTGGGCATGTCTGGGAGCAGTTGCTGACAGGGAGAGCTGTTTCACAGCGGCCATTTTGGAGACTTTAAGGGGTGTCTTCTAGGTAAGTTGGCTCTCAATTTATAAACATATATATGGGACCCAACATTGGGACTATCAATTTTAGAATTAGGACCACCATATACAGAAAGGCCTTGACGGTGGCTGGTGGCTTATCGCATTTGATCAAATATGTGTAACGAAGATTTCCTCTGCCTCCTGCCATGTCAGCACACCACCGGGTATTCATTCCCCTCTGGAGCCATACAGGAAATCAAGAAGACACCGCGTGTATAAGAACCTCCCCCTCCAGTTATCCAGTGTCTTTTTTATTTCCTGTGTGGAGCTAGAGAGGAAAGATTAGGTAGGGCTTATCTGGGTCCCAGACTCTCCGTCCCGACGGCTGTCTTCCTGCCAGTGCTTCGGCAGTTAGGCAGGGAGCTAAGGTGATGACCGGCCTCACGCGCATCAGAGTGCGCACCTCCCGATGCCTGCCCCTATTACACTGAGGGCGGGTAGGGGAGTAATGTAGAGTGGTGCGGTGGCGTCCTCGTGGATGGGCCCACCATTTTCCTGTAGACGCGCACTGCAGCAGGCCAGGAAGTGACGGCAGCAGCGTGACATAGTAAAAGAAACGCTGTTTGCCGGAGACCCATGTGTGCCATTACAGAAACGGAGCAGTGGCAAGCCGAAGGACTGTAAGTGGGGAAACAATTTCAATACAGCCTGCCTGAAAAACTTTAAAGCCCATCCAGAAGTGCACAGTGGTACAGCACCTAACTTAGTGCAAAGGTCATTCCTGCAATACAGTAATCTACTCAGGTAGGACAAGAGTTTGTTTCTAATATACAAGGAACTGGTTGCATTTTATAAGGGCTATAAGTGTGGTTGGCATACTTTAAATTGGGTGCTCTAATATTTTAGTGTGCTGAAGCCCTATCATGTCTGTGAATGAAAAGGTGGATGAGAAACGGTCCCAACAAAGGAGGTCTGGGTAAGCGCTATTATATAGTATATCTTGTATTGTATAGCCTTGGCTTAGCAAGATTAGTTAGTTAGTCTTTATTTTAATAGGTCAGAGACAAGTAAAGAGAAGATGTCAAAACATAAAAGGAAGCATTTAGAAAAATGTACAGCGTGTGACAAGCAATTAACAGAAGACTCTGTAGGCTTAAAGTGTGCAGAATGTACAGAGACGCAAAAACAACAGCCAACACCTCATATGGTGGAGCTGGTAAATTTAATGAAGTCAGCTTTGAGCGACACATTTGACATTTAATACAGAGTTAGTGGATAACTTGCTAAAGCTGATCCATAAGTCTCTTAACATAGAAGAAAACAAAGAGGAAGAGAAGCTGCAGGATTTATTATTTAAAGAAGCAAAAAAGAAAGGTAGAATGTTTCCATTGTCACAGGTAAACCTGGTGCTGGAGGAGTGGAAGCATCCCGATAAAAGATTGTCTTCAACAAACAGGATACCCTTTTCCACAGGAGGATGTGAAAAAGTGGGATGAGGCGCCAAAAATAGATCCAGCAATTGCGAGGATATCCAAAAAGACCACCTTGCCATTGGAAGATGTGTCTGTATTCAAAGACTCTATGGAAAAGAAAATGGAGATAGGGCTGAGAAAACAGCACTCTCTGGCAGGCGCGGCGCTGAAACCAGCGGCAGCGACAGCAATAACATCTAGAGTCTTTAGAAGCTGGTGCAACTCATTGGAAAATGACTTGCTGGAATTCATCAAACGGGCTGATCTACTGAAGCAAGTCCAAAACATTCAGTTAGCAATTGAGTTCCTGTGCGAAGCTTCAATGGACTCAGTGAGACTAGCTGCAAGAGCAGGAGCAACAGCAGCAGTGAGAAGGAGAGCCTTGTGGCTCAAGCCGTGGCTCGCAGACACACACTCTAAAAATAAATTGCTAACTCTACCCTTCCAAGGAGAGTTCCTCTTTGGTCAGAAGTTGGATGACATTATTTCCAAAACTTCAGGGAGAAAGTCATCATGGCTGCCGCAGGAAAGAGCGAATAAAGTTTTTCAGAACAGATCTTCGAGAGGTTCCTTTCCGGAATATAAGGAAGGGAGACTATACAGACCCGGAAGAGGGTATAAAAGAGGTCAAACGTTTTTAACAAGATCTAATTTTCGTGGCCAAAGGGGAAAAGACATCAGAACAAACCTTAGACAAATGTCTCAATGATGCCAGGGAAGCCAGTCCAGAGGTGACAGTGGGAGGCAGACTTTTGGAATTCCACGAGGTTTGGAGAAGATCAATCAGGAACAAATGGGTACAAGAAGTAGTTACACACGGCTACAAAATAGAGTTTGCAGCGTTCCCAAAACCAGTATTTACAGAGTCCCCTACTCCAGAAAAAGAAGAGGAGAATTTGGCCTTGAGAGACAGCTTAGACACCATGATCAAACAACAAGTGGTAGTAGAGGTGAAGAAATCGGAGATCTTCAAAGGTTTCTACTCTCGTTTTTTCATCATTCGGAAGGCAACAGGAGGATACAGGACGATACTGGATTTAAGGAACCTGAACAAATTCATAATTGTGAAGAAATTCAAAATGGAATCGGTGAGAGCGATCCTTCCAAACATTTAAAAACATATGTACCTAACATCAGTGGACCTGAAGGACGCATATCTACATATACCAATTTTTGTGGACCATCAAAAGTACCTCTGATTCATGATTTATGGAAAACATTTCCAATTTACATCACTTCCCTTTGGACTGGCAACATCGCCAAGGACGTTCTCAAAGGTCCTGATACCAGTAATAGACAATCTGAGATTGGAAAAAATACACTTATGGCCATACCTGGACGACGTGCTGATTGCAGCAATTTCAAAAAGGTAAGCAGAAAAACATACACAAAGAGTAATACAAACCCTACAAAATCATGGTTGGCTTATCAATATACCAAATAGCCAATTGGAACCAAGAAAAGAGGCAAAATATCTAGGGGTGGTCATAAACACTTACAATATGACAATACGCCTATGGTCATAAACACTTACAATATGACAATACGCCTAACAGAAGAAAGAACATCAAAACTGTTAAAAGAGTTAAGGGACATTCAAAGCAAACAAAGAGTAACAGCAGAAGACTGTATGAGGGTTTTTAGGAATAATGACGGCAGCTTTGGAACTGATTCTATGGGCAAGAGCCCACATGAGACCGCTACAGTCATGCTTCCTGTTACAGTGGGACAAAAATCCAAAAAACGGACGTCAAAAGATAAGCTTGACAAACAAAGTGAGGAACTCACTCAACTGGTGGTTGGACCAGGAAAGGTTACAAAAAGGCATGTAATTTGCAATAAAACAACCAATAGTAGTCACCACAGACGCAAGCACGTCCGGCTGGGGAGCCGTTTGCGGAAAAAAACATTGTGCAAGGAACCTGGCCAAGAAGTATTCAGGGAATGCACTCAAATGTAAGAGAACTCAAAGCGGTCAACGAAGCCCTGAGGGAACTACAGAGGCAGGTGGAAGGTCAGTCTGTACTGATTCAATCAGACAACAAGTCCGTGGTAGCACACATCAACAGACAAGGAGGTACAAGGAGTACTCTTCTTATGGCCAAAACAGAAAAACTTATGTGCTGGGCAGAGAATCATCTGCAGGGACTAAAAGCTATTTACATAGCAGGAAAAGAAAATACCACGGCAGACTTTCTGAGCAGACACACGGTGCAGCAAGGAGAGTGGGAACTGAGCGACACGGTATTTCAACAGCTAGTTCATATGTGGGGGAGACCTCAGGTGCACCTGATGGCATCCAGGAACAACAGGAAGGTGGAGAATTATTTCTCAAGATATCGGGAAGAGCAGGCACTAGCAATAGATGCACTCTCAGTCCCATGGAAATTCCACAGGTCTTATATATTCCCACCTATCACGATGATACCGAGAGTCCTCAGGAAACTAGAAAGCGAGCCTACCACGGTAATAGCGGTGCTACCGTCCTGGCCCAGACGCCCATGGTTTACAAAGGTAACCCAGATTGCGATAGACGGACCTTGGATATTACCAATATGTCCAGATCTACTGACACAAGGGCTGGTGACACATCAGAATCCAGAAGTCCTAAGGCTGACGGCCTGGCTTCTGAGAGGCAAAACTTAAGGAAACAAGGATTTTTAGACAGAGTAGTGGAATCTCTACTCAAAGCCAGAAAAAAGACAACATGCAATACCTACCATAGGATATGGAAAGTGTTTGTCTCTTGTTGTGAAGTGAATGATCATCCAACTCATGACATTCCTACGATATTAGAGTTCCTGCAAGCGGGATTGGAAAAGGAACTATCACTTAGTTCCTTGAAGGTACAAGTGTCAGCTCTTAGTGCAGTATTAGACACAGAGCTAGCAGCTAATAATTATATTGCAAGATTTTTTCAAGCAACCAATAAGGTTAAACCAAAAATTAAATGTCCCCTGGCACCATGGGATCTCAACCTTGTACTAGAAGCTTTAATGGACCCGCCTTTTGAACCACTAAATGAAATTTCATTGATTATGGCGACCTACAAGGTACTCTTTTTAGTTGCATTCACGTCCGCAAGACGTATCTCTGAGTTACAGGCGTTATGGGCGGAAGAGCCGTATCTTAATTTCTTTGCAAATAAAGTAGTTCTGAGGACCAACCCAGAATTCCTGCCAAAAGTGGTGTCTGAATTCCACATGAACCAAGAACCCAAGTACACCACAGCAAGAAAGACTCCACACTCTGGATCTTGTGAGAGCTCTAACCATTTACGTTGAAAGGACTGTACCAATACGGAAGACAAAGCAGTTATTTGTCTTAACGGAAGGGCCAAAAAAAGGGGGACCAGCATCTAAAAATACTTTAGCCAGATGGGTTAGAACCTGCATAGTCAAAGCTTATGAGGCAAAGAAACAGGTAGTCCCGAAACAAAGGCTCATTCAACTAGAGCCATGGCTTCATCCTGGGCTGAGAGGGAGAAAGCATCCACAGTCCAAATTTGTAAGGTAGCAGGCTGGTCCTCCATACATACTTTCTCCAGACACTACGGACTGGATGTAATGTCTGCTGCAGATGCAGAGTTTGGTACTAAAGTACTAGGGGCAGTTACTAAGATGTATTAGAAATAGCCAATATATAATTTACAATACCCACCCAGTGAGGTCTATACTGCTTTGGTATGACCCGGTGGTGTGCTGACATGGCAGGAGGCAGAGGAGACGATATATTATTACCTGGTAATGTTGTTTCCTCTACTCCTACTTGTCAGCACACACATCCCAGCCCTGTTATGTTGTTATTTGTGCTGTTAAAATTGATTTGTGTTTAAGCTTTATGAAATATGAAGACACTGGATAATCGGAGGGGGAGGTTCTTATACACGTGGTGTCTTCTTGATTTCCTGTATGGCTCCAGAGGGGAATGAATACCCGGTGGTGTGCTGACATGTAGGAGTAGAGGAAACAACATTACCAGGTAATAATATATTGTTTCTGTGTTTTATTTTATAGATAGAACAGTAGAGTTTGTTACTGGTTTATGGCAGTGTGATGGGGCTATTTTTTCCTTTTGACCTGGTAGTTATAGCTCATATGGCCAGTATATGTAAAGAGAATAAGATCTAATGAATGGGCAGGGTGTAGTGCAGTAAGATAACTGGAAATAAAACCTCTTTTTTTATTTTGTAAACTGAATATATGTTTATTTTATTTAAGGTACATTGCGTTATAAAAATCTGCAGTGACCAGGCTTTTTTAAATATTTTGTATCAATGCATATTAACAAAGAAGTAATTCCTCAGAAATGAAAACAAGTATTCTATTTACTATTGATAAAAACTTAATAGCAATGGCTTGGACCGAGACAGCGTGATTTCTGTGCAGCCTGAACATTAAAAACCCATAAAAGTCTGATTTTGTCAACAACGCATGCGCACAATTACAAGCAACCTGACTGGACCACAAAAGACATTTCCAGAGCATGATTAATAGTTACAACAGCCCTGGGCTAAAGAATTCAATGTCCCAAAACACGAGCAAAAATGCAATCACATTTCATTTCAAATTTGTTTTCCTTCTCCTTTATCATTGGTAACACTTTTATGCAGCTACAATTTATTTATTTTATACACCCAAGTGTCAGTCCCTCTCCCCAAGGAAATTGTGGTGGCGTCCCCTAAAGTCAAGCTCCCTTGGCTGCAGCTTAGTCGGGTTAATGGTTAAGCAATCAGAATGCAGTCTCCGGCACGAAAATTTAGTTTCTGAAATAGAGACAGCCGAAAGCTAATTTTCAAAAAATGGAATTAATGAATGGGTAAGTATGCCGATCAGCATCCTCACCCATTAATTAATTAATTCATTCATTCATTCATTCATTCATTCATTCTATGGGGAGTAGTAGTCTATGGGAAGTCTTAGGGTTAGGCTGCGGGCAGAGGCGGAACTAGCAAGTCATGGGCCCAGGTGCAAAAATATGCTTTGGGCCCCCCCGCACACACACTTTCCCTGGCAGGAATATAATAAACAAAATTAAAGGGAAAAATTGACTAATAAACTGTATAATAAAACAGACTTACCTGCATCTTGCAATAGGAGAAAATGTAGTGCTCTGTTGATCTGCTGCTGTGATCGTCTCTTTACACAGTCACTTTGGGTCACATGGAGCATGGGAGTGCAAGTGCCGGTGTAACGTTATTGTGTGGGGTGCTCTGCAGA
>WWET01003578.1:5499-24359 GCA_011038615.1 Limnodynastes dumerilii
GCTTTGAAGGTATACTTTTAAGCATGTCAGAGCAGCTTTGCACATGGCTCTGCAGCAGCGCCATAGAGAGCGCTGCCTCCCCCCTCCCCTCTTCTGCTAGGATTATCGGTCTCAGCAGAGGAGGTGTATGGTGCCGATAACAGGACATTTCCCTTGCGGGAAATCGTCCTGTTTATTGGCCCACCCCCTGCTGGGACCGATAATCGTTGTAGTGTATGGCCAGCTTTAGAGCCAGTTCGTGGAGAAATTGCTCCAGTACTCAATGTTTCAAAGACCAAGCGAATCTTCTCAGAGAAAAATTCCTGGAAAGGAAATATGATGCAAAAAGGGCGGAGGACCAATTCCAGCACCCCAATAACCTTGAGAAGAATTTTTGATGAAGAAAAAAACAAAACATCCGCCAATGAACTCAAAATTTACTAAACCTGAAGAAATCAGGCTAATTACCAAATATAGCAGCCAGGCAAAAGAATTTCAGAAAATTATTAATACAATGGGGGCAATTACTACTATTTTCACTGAGGAGCAGATATTTAAAAAGAACTTTCAAAGTTGAAAGTGGACAAATCAATGGAACCAGATGGGATACATCCGAGGAAAAAAAAGATTCCTAGAAAAGAATGGGACTGATAGTTCGTACCAGGGTGATGGAATGAGGGAGCAGGAAGTCTGTGGTAGCTGCTATAGATGTTAAGAACCCGGGTGATGAGACGCAATGGAACTGCTCCTCTAGAAGCCTGGATGTGAATACAAGTCCCCGCTGGCGCCTGACTGACGCATTTCAAACTTGTTCTTGTTACAGCTGCTGTGTGAATGGCTAGCTGCCTGTGCGTCTAGCCGCCCGTCCCGTTCTGTCCAGCTTACCTCCGGTTCCCTGCCGACAGCTCTCCTAGCTACAGTGTCCTGGATACCTCATCACCCAGGTGTCCAACCTGGGACAGATGGTTCAGACTCTGACCACCAAGGTCAATGATCAGGAGGAAGTCATTTTGGCTATGAGGGCCTCAGCCGTTGCTCCTCGAGCCTCCGCTCCGACATCACCAGCGGCATCTTCCGACATTAATGTTAACCTCCCGGATAGATTTTCTGGAGACCGCAGCCAGTTTCATATCTTCATTGAGAATTGCCGGCTCTACTTCCAGCTCCGACCCAACGCTTCGGGATCCGAGCGCTAGCGAGTCAGTTTGGTAATCACACTTCTCCAGTGGGACCTCCAGGCCTGGGCGTTCAGTTTACATCCTGAAGATCCTGCACTCCAGACAGTTGACGCATTCTTTGAGGCTTTGGGCCTACTTTACGGATGATCCGGACAGGGCTGCCACTGCTGAGATGAAGCTTCGTTCCCTGCGGCAGGGTAGAAAGACAGCTAAGGAGTATTGCTCTGAATTTCGCCACTGGGCTAATGACTGCGGCTGGAATGATCCGACTCTTCGCAGCCAATTCCGTATTAGGCTGTCCGATCAGGTGAAGGATGCCATCGACTAATTCGCCCAGGAACCTGCAAGATTTCATGCGCCTTGCTATCAAGGTTGACCGGCACCTGAAAGAACGCTGCCTGGAAAGAGATTCCTCGGCAAGCTATTCCATGCTTCAACTCCCCCAGGAATTCCATATGCCTGAAGAACCCATGCAGATTGGTTCTTACCGTCTTTCTAAAGAGGAGAAAGCCTGCAGACGGAACCTGGGTCTGTGCCTCTATTGCGGAGGAAAAGCCCATAGGGCAGATTTGTGCCCGAAGAAACAGCCCATGCAGTCAGGAAAAGAGTAACCCAGCCGATTTGCGAAGAGCTCCGGCTGGGTGTTCAACTAGTCTCCTCAAAAAGTTTGATCTTGGTCCCAGCCCGACTGGTCCTTAGGGATCACAAAAAACAACTATTCGCTTTTGTTGACAGCTGCATTGCTGGGAACTTCTTGGATATGGAACTGATCCAGTCATTGAATATCCAGGTCAAGAATCTGGATGTCCCCATCTTTACAGTGGGACTAGATAGCCAACCACTGTCTGAAGGTCCCATTCTCCTGAAGACAGAACCCATTCAGCTGTCCATCAGGATGTGTCACTCAGAGGTCATCGAATTCCTGGTGACAAATTGCGCTTCAGTCTGGCTGGTCCTGGGGCATCCTTGGCTTCAACTCCACAATCCTTGTATTGATTGGTCGTTGGGAGAGATTATTCGGTGGAGTGACTCCTGTGAAAAGACTTGTATTTCTTACCCACTCCGGGTAGGTCATATTTCAGTGGAGAAGAATCCCTTGCAATATGCGGAATATGCTGACGTCTTCTCCAAACAGGCGGCGGAGGTACTACCCCCACATGGACACTACGATTGTGCCATTGAACACACTCCTGGAGCCAAGCTACCTAAGGGAAGACTATTTTTTCTCTCCCGACCAGAATCAGCAGCCATGAACACATATATCAAAGAGAATCTGGAGAGAGGATTCATCCTCCCTTCCAAATCGCTGGTTGGTGCAGGCTTCTTCTTTGTTCGTAAGAAAGACGGCTCCCTCAGACCGTGTATTGACTACCGAGCTCTTAACCGCATCACAGTCAAGAACACATATCCACTCCCATTAATCTCGGATCTGTTCAACCAAGTTAAGGGGGCAGTCATTTACTCCAAAATTGATCTTCGCGGAGCATACAACCTGGTATGGATCAGGGATGCAGACGAATTGAAGACTGTATTTAACACCCATTCTGGCTACTACGAGTATCTGGTTATGCCCTTCGGGTTATGCAATGCTCCAGCAGTATTCCAAGACTTTATTAATGACGTGTTCAGAGACTTCTTGAGGAAATTCGTAGTGGTCTATCTTGATGACATACTAATCTTTTCTCCCTCCCTTGAAGAACACCATAGACATGTTAAATTTGTTCTTGCTCATCTCTGAGAATTCAGGTTGTATGCTAAACTGGAGAAGTGTGAATTCGAAGTGGACAAGATAACCTTTTTGGGGTACATCATTTCCCCGTTAGGTTTCGCCATGGACTCGGAGTAAGTGAAGGCTATCCTGGAATGGAAGCAACCCATGGAACTCAAGGCCATCCAACAGTTTATGGTATTCTCCAATTACTACCAGGGGTTCATTAAGTCCTTCTCCACCCTGATGGTTTCGATATCTGCTTTAACAAAAAAAATTGGTCGCACGATGCTGTAAGGGCTTTCGAAGCCTTGAAACATGCATTCGTCACTGCACCTATTCTCAGGCATCTTAATCCAGAACTACCCTTCATCATTGAAGTTGATGCATCGGATGTCTGGGCAGGGGCGATTCTGTCTCAAAAGGACCCTCAAGATTCCAAGTCTTTTCCTTGTGCCTATTTTTCCAAGCAATTTTCATCTGCAGAGAAGAATTATGATGTGTGAAACCAGGAATTGTTGGCCATCAAGATGGCATTCGAAGATGAGCTGGAAGGGTCTGCTCATGTCATTACGGTCCTCACTGATCATAAAAATCTAGCATACATTGGGTCTGCCAAGTGTCTGAATCCTCGTCAAGCCCGCTGGGCTCTGTTCTTCACTCGCTTCAATTTTGTCATTACGTACAGACCTGGTTCTCAGAACCATCGAGCTGATGCTCTATCCCGGGTATTCTTGCCCCAACATGGTCCCTCCCTCCCTCCCTTACCCATGGTTTCTCCCACATGCATCATAGCTGGAGTAACCCAAGACCTTCGTTCCAGAATCCTTGTGGTCCAAGATCAAGCTCCGGCACAAACGCCCACTGGTTGGCTTTTTGTACCCAAAAATTTCAGGAAGCAAGTTCTCCAGGAGAATGATTCTTGCAAGACTGCTGGTCATTTGGGTGTTCAGAAAATGCTGAAAGCCTTATCCTGATCGGTGTGGTGGCCTTCCATGTTACAAGACACTCAAGAATTTGTTTCCATATGTATGCTCTGTGCCAGGAACAAGACACCACGTTCTCTTCCTTATGGCCCACTTCTTCCTCTTCCAGTCCCCAAGCATCTATGGACCCATCTGTCCATGGATTTTATCACTGATCTCCCATTTGATGGCACATTTTATATCGTTACCTAGATTACCTAATGCTTAGGTTTTGGCCAGGCTGTTTGTAAAACACTGGAGAGCTTTTTGCAAGAGTTTGGAGATACAGATCAACTTGTCGTCAGGGTATCACCCTCAAACCAATGGAGAGGGAATCAATTCCTGGAACAATATTTATGTTGCTACACTTCTAGACTCTCAATTTTGGAGTTAGGACCACCATATACAGAAAGGCCTTGACGGTGGCTGGTGGCTTATCCCATATTTGATCAAATATGTGTAACGAACATTTCTGTGTTTTATTTTACAGATAGAACAGTAGAGTTTGTTACTGGTTTATGGCAGTGTGCTGGGGCTTTTCTTTCCTTTTGTTTCTGTGGCAAGCAGATTAACCCCCTGTCTTTCACGCACCTGTTTAACATATACTTATAAATTGATTGAGCAACTTCCATTCTGTTTTTAGACTTCAAGATAATTGGTCCGAGAACATTCCCTGGGCAGAGTTTGCGTATAATAACCCTCATCATTCTTCCACCCTTCTGTCACCCTTCTTTTGTGTCCAGAGCTAATTCCATCATTCCTGTCACCACCACCCCTCAAAGTATCAATTAGGAAAAAATGAAACATGGCACATACATATAGCTATCAAAACGTGAGCAGATTAAACACGAGGAGGCAACCTATTCAGCCGGCTGTCCCTAGAGCAGAGACTAGCAGCCTCACGGCTCCTTTTTACCCACTCATGCGCATGTAAACAATCCCTACACTAATCTAAAAATAACAAACCACAGGCTCACGGAGGAACAGAAAGCAAGCGGGTCCCGGTGCACACAGGAGCAGCGATAATAGTAGAAATCCCCTAAAATTAATCAAAGAAACAAACAGGAAATAAATTACAGCATATCAATATATGACATGCACATCTGAATTCAAGGACCATTTTGAGGTGATACATTGGATTAATACTTATTTTAGTTGTACTACTAATCAAGTGATTTATTGCCTGTAATAAAAATTATATTGCTAAAACCACTTGAAAATTCAAACAAAGGCTCTTAGAGCATGTTAATTCGATTAAAAACAGCCGCTGGGACAAAGAAAGAATGAAGATTCTTTCACTGATTTTTCACCGGGTGGCTCGTCATTTTTTTGCAATCCATTAAGCTGACCCTTTTGGACTCAGAGCCTTTGTTATGGAACGTGTCACTCTAAACCTGAGAGGTGGAGATGTTGACAATATTTTGTTGCAAAAAGAACTAAAGTGGATCTCCTTGATGGGATCTGTTTTCCTCAAAGGATTGAATGAAAATTCCTCATACACTCCATTTTTGTGATTTTTCTCCCCCTTTTCTTCAGCTCATATTCCTTCGTTGTATTATATATTGTTTCCTATCATGTGGTCTTGTATAATAAACTGATCTATGTGTAATATACTACTATAGATCTATTTTTATATCATAAATATATTTGACTCCATAGGGATTATTATCCCATGTTTGGTGCATTTATAGGTCATTTTGATCATTGCAATTGTCTGTTTTTGAATCATGACTTTATTGGTCCATTTAAAGCATAATGAGGAATATTTTATATTTAATATTTGACTCTTTTGCTTCCATTTGTGGCTTCTTGATACATTATTAATTGTAGCTTCATATATATGTGCTTGGTATATGTTTTTGCTGTGCCTTTGAATACCATCAAACCTGGGGTACTTTAGGACCCATTATCCATCGCATTTCTTGCACAGTTGAAATTCTTAAAATTCAAATATATTAAAAATTCTTTCATTATATGAACTAATTATGTTGCTACATTTATTATACTTGCCTTTGGATAATATTTGTATTTGCATTGATTATTTTTGTCTTATATCACCGTAATTTATTTCCTGTTTGTTTTTTTGATTAATTTTAGGGGATTTCTACTATTATCACTGCTCCAATGTGCACTGGGACCGTCTGCTTTCTGTTCCTCCGTGAGCCTGTGGTTTGCTAGTTTTAGATTAGTGTAGGGATTGTTTACGTGCCCATGAGTGGGCGAAATGCAGCCGTGAGGCTGCTAGTCTCTGCTCTAGGGACAGCCGTCGGATCTTAGAATAGGTTGCCTCCTCATGTTTAATTTGCTTATGTTTTGATAGCTATATGTATGTGCCATGTTTCATTTTTTCCTAATGGATACTTTGTTCATTATACTTATTTTGATGTTGTATCTTATTTTTCTGTTTGATTGACTTATTTGTTTGTTTCTGGTGCTACTGTTACTATTATGTTTTGCTATTTAGTTGGGACAGTCCAATATCTACATATGTTCACTGGAAGGTGTCATACTTTCTTTGAAGTATATCTTTTTAATTGATTATGCAATAAAAGTTGATTTTATTATTTAACAGGATTTAGTTGTTGTGGTCTTTGCAATAATTAGGGTTGATTAGATTAGATTTTCCCTGTCTTTTTCCTATTTCTTTGGAAAATTTGTGTATGGGATGATCTAGGTAGACTGGAGGAATGGCCAAGAGTGTGGCAACTGCAGTTTAATGCCAAAAAATGCACTTGAGGCACTAAAACCCAAAAGCTTAATATATTATTAATGGCAATACATTAGAAACTACTGAGGAAAGGGATCTAGGAGTCATTATTTTATGTGGCCTAAAGGTAGCCAAGCAATGTAACAAAGCAACGAGAAAGGCAAGTCAGATGCTTGGATGCATAGGGAGAGGTATTAGTAGTAGAAAGAGAGAAGTAGTGATGCCCCTTTTTAGATCGTTGGTACGACCTCTCCTAAAATACTATGTTCAGTTCTGGAGGCCATATATCCAGAAAAACATAAATACATTAGAGACTGTGCAAAGAATAGTAACTAAAATGGTGTCACAGAACATACCAAGAAAGGCAAGAGGAACTAAACATGTATAGCTCGGAGCAGAGAAGGGAGAGGGGGTATATGATAACAGATTTCAAATATATCAAGGGTTTTGACCATCTAAAGGTGGGTGGCATTTTTCAAAGGAAGAGGTGTAATAGAACATGAGGCCATGAATATAAGCGGGATGGTGGTAGATTCAGAGGAAATGTGTGGAAAAATTACTTCACTGAAAGGGTGATAGATAAGTGGAATATCCTCCCATCTGAGGTGATTGAGACTAAATTTGTAGAACAGTTTAAACATGCTTGGGATAAATATAAGGATATCCTAAATCTCAAACTAAACTGAGGATAAATAGGGACTATGGTTAATATAGTTTTAAATATACAACTGGGCAGACTGGATAAGCCATGTGGCTTTTATCTGCTGTCACTTTCTATGTTGGTCTCCTGCATGTCATTTATTGATTTATACTTATTCAACGGTCATCTGCACCATTGTATAAAATAGTGATGCACATCTTTGCTTATTCTGGCAACACATGAGTGTGTCATTATTTTGTAACACCATAAGAAAGATTCTACAACAGAACGGATTACATTTCTAAATAACAGAAGTCTCCAGTTACAGCTTAATGGTAACAGAATGAATTAAGAACGCTGGGCAAATAATTGCTAAAGCCTAAGATAAGATCAGCAAGTTCCTCATAAGTAATTACTTTTCTGTTTTGAAACACTGGGACACATTTTGTGTAAAAGGAAACCTTTTACACACAATACGTCCGGGTGTTTCCAAATATCACCAACATGCAGAAACCCCTTTAGAAGTGTCTGTGGCAATACACCTGGTTTCCACAGTCCTTGCGGCCTGTCTAGTGTCTACGCCCCTACGGCCGCCTCCGTCCCTCCTCCTACTAGGCCTCTAAGTTACGGGGCTGGGCGCATGCTTGTCATTTCTATGACGCTTCAGGTGTTGTGATACCACAACTCCCAGCAAGATTTACAGGTATAAGCTATGCTTATGCAGTAAGAGCATGCTGGGAGTTGTAGTTTCACAAAATTCTGCCAGGCCTGTTCTAACGTCTCCACCCTCATCCCGCCTCTGTGCAATGTATCCTCCTCCTGTCTTCCCTCACTGCTCGCCTCAGCCGAGTGTTTCCCCCTCCTCTTTTGCCTCACTGCTCGTCTCTGTCTAGGTTATCCTCCTCCTAGTGCACCGGACCAGGCCGAGCTCTGCCCGACAAGATGATAGGAAGCCGGTGTGCGCTGTTGCTGCTATGGGCGCTGGTGGCCAGTGTGTACGGGGAGCAGCAGGAGGAGGAAGACGACGACCCTCACGGCAAGCACCTCTACTCGGCTGAGATGTTCACCCATGCCGTGAAACAGTCTCCGCACTTCATTATGTTCTTCGCTCCCTGGTAACAGCAGCCGCGGGATGCTCGATATTCCTATTTAATGTATATCTGTGTATATAGTCTAATGACTGGGCGCACTCTCCCCTTACCAGCACACGAGCTGTAGGGGCCGGTTACTGATCCCTCTGCCACAAGGCCTGGGACAGAAATCCTATATCCTGGGGAAAATGGGTCATCAGCTTTATCTTTTTTATATCGTGTTAAATCTCTGGACCTTTCCCCAAGTTCCCTATGTATGTTCATTTCTTGCTCACCTCCCTTCATGTGATTATTTTGTTGGTACAGCTTATCACTCATATCACTGGCCTGTAAACAACAGTTATTGATTGGGACTTCTCTGATAAGGTTTTGCCAGGGGCTACTTTAACCTATAAATAATGCCATTATTTTGGGTCTAGAAATAGATATAAGTACATGTGTGTATGTATATAAAAATACATACATACACCTATATCACATCTTTGCTATTTCTGTTTATTTTATAACAAAGTGGTGATGACTTTCTCTATGCTATAGTTTGTAGCATTACACCTTTACAGTAAAATGTCTTAAGTTTTATTGTGCAAATGAATCTTGCACATTTTATTATATTATGTCCAGGTAGTAGCCTTCCGACTCTTATAATGGACACTGCATTCCAGTTTGCCTTAGCTGATCTGTGAAGTGGGTGTGAAGTCCTGCTGACGTGGCTTAGGATTCTTGACATTAGTTTCTTGAATTCTAGGGGTTGTGCTTAGATGATGCTTCTCTTAAGACACCATATAGCCAGAGTTAATGTCATACATTATATTTCACACTTTATTTACTACCTTAATAACTTTTCTACATAAATTTAAGTTTGTGTGAACCTTTACACCCAGTATAAAATATCATCTTTCCTTTGGTTTTTATGTATTTACCCCATAATGCTTAGGGATAGCTCTAAAAATGTTCGCAAAGGTGACATGGAATTTGAAATGTGACATTGTTAATGTGAAGCTGGGAAAAACTAGGCACTCTGTTGTCTCTACTCTACTCTAAACTTTAACCATCTCATAAGTATTACCAATACTGTAAAAGACAATGGTACCCCAACAGTACGTTCAATACGTTCTGTCCATTAACTTCTGTTGCACTGTCCTTTTACATAAAGGCATTTATTTACCTTGTAACAATAAAATAAGAATCACTGCTTGTTCATATTAAAGATGCTCATTCTGTGTGTGCTGAGTTTATTTTCCTGCCAATTGACGCTCATAAAATAGTATAATTTGTGGTTAGAGTTGGGCAAAGTACCTAAATACTGTCTCAAATGAGCTGTCAGTCTGAAGGTATTGCTTTACAATTTCAGTGTCCCACGAGGTCACAGTAATTTTACCCTGCGTTAAGTTGCTTTATTTCCCTCATTTTAGGTGTGGCCACTGCCAACGTCTCCAGCCTACCTGGAATGAGCTGGGTGATAAGTATAACAATATGGAAAAGACTCCGGTTTATGTTGCTAAGGTGGATTGTACATTAGATAACACAATATGTTCAGAAAACGGTGTCCGAGGTTACCCTACGTAAGTTATTAAAAAAGGCCGCCTAATATTTTCTCCTGTGAGGTTTTGTTTTTGGTGACCAGTATGAATGCTGGCTGAATAAATTAATCCTAGTCTGTGTGTGTGTGTATGTCTGTGTTGGGGAAATATAGAATGTAGCTCCAATGGGACAGGAACTGATGTAAATGTGAAATATTCATCTGTAATAAATACATTTTAAATATTAGCTCAGACCACACATTTTTTACCCAGATGTGTTGGTGAGAGATTACATAACCATGTAGCAGTGTAATGTAAAGATGCCATATCCATATATAGAGCTATAGAAGCAAACATAAGTAAGGGATCTTACCCTTGTGTGTATGTTTGTGTGTAGTGTGTTTCATCAGTTTTTTTTTTTATTTCATTTTATTATGCCTGATTTGTTGTCTTATATATTCTACTTTTTTAGTATGTATTTTACATGTAACTTAAGTAAAACTGTGTATAAATATTATATATGAAATTATACCCACAGTTTTATTTCAGCCATCTCTGAAATATATACTGTAAAGAAAAAAGAAAGACAACACATTTTTAATTAAGATTATTTTTTGATACTGACTTCCCTGCCATTTCATGCTTGATACAATATATGTACATAATTGCATGATTAGTCACTATTAATGTTTCCTCTCATTGTTATCTTGCAGGCTGAAGTTGTTTAAGCCCGGACAAGAAGCTGTGAAGTATCAGGGCTCCAGAGACTTCCAGACTCTGGAAAACTGGATGCTCCAGACAGTAAATGAGGAACCAGAAGTGAGTGTCCAGGAAACGTGTCCTTCCTGAAGGAGCTTTGTTGTATTTCTCTGTGTTGCTTTTATGTTTTGGTAAAAATGATACAAAAATATACCTGCACCTGTGGCTGTGTATGAAGTTTCGTTATGACATAATGTTAGTTTCAAATGTTATTTCGACCAGCAGGTGTCTGTTTTACATAGTATGTGTGTAAAATATGAAAATGACACCTAAAATAACTTATGTAAAATAATCTTCTACAGGAACCAGAAGTCGAGCAGGAAGTACCCAAAATTTTGGAAGCCAAACAGGGCCTGTATGAGCTCACCACAGGGAATTTCAAGCCCCATATTGCTGAAGGTATGCTATAAGTTTAGAGCTTTATTTTGCGACTGATGGATTGCCATAAAATAGGTGAAGCCTGAAAAACAATAACATATACCAAGGAAAGGGAGCTGATGTGCAGTTTAGGAGAATGGAAGATATTTTCAGATGTGGGAATAGAAGTAGTTAGGACCAGGTTTATTAATGACTTGCCAGAAGTAATTTATGTTGGATTATGTAAAATGAAGACATGCAATGTAGCCACTAAAGCTGACTACATATTACATAATAATCAGACTGGTCAACTTAAATCTATTTAACATGATCTTTATTCAGATTAGATGTGGAAGAACAAAATTTCTTCTAAATGACAACAGCGCACTGAGCTTCATGGGTAGAGTTTATTGTGGGGACGACTGGTGTCGAGCAGTGGTTTTCAACCATTGGTTAGTTAGCAGACCACTGACTTGTGATACATAGGACAATTGGGCAAGGTTGTAAGGAGGTAGCAGCTGTACTTGCCTTTTAACAAGTGTGATACTAGATGGCAGAGGGCATGGCAGTAAATTAATGTAATGATTAGAATGTTATAGAGCAGTGGTTCTTAAACCTGTCTTCAGGAAACCCTAACAGTGCATGTTTTCCAGGTCTCCTTGCTGGAGCACAGGTGGGCTCATTACTGACTGATATATGTGAAAAGATTCACAGGTGTTACTCATTATATCAACTGTGAGTATAAGGAGACCTTGAAAACATGCTCTGTTGGGGTTCTCTGAGGACAGGTTTAAGAACCACTGTTAGAGAGGCTTCCTTTAGATGCTGATGAGAAGGTTGGTTGAGTAGTTTGGTGGTAAGTAACTAGGATGTGAATACTGAGCAATGAAAATTGCTGAGTGTCTCAGAAGATAAAAAAAAGTGATAGGAGATGTGGGATTAGAGTGTATACCAACCTGCAGGCTTGCTTTTTGACAAAACTTTAAGGTTAGGATATCCATTTAGTGTTACTGCTTTAAAAAGCTAAAACTTTTGTTTCATTTTTCAGGAAACCATTTCATCAAATTCTTTGCCCCTTGGTGTGGTCATTGTAAATCCTTAGCTCCTGCATGGGAGCAACTGGCAGCTTTATATCATGACTCTGAAAAAGTAAAGATTGCCAAGGTACATAAAAAGCAACAACACCCATTATGCACAAAAGACAATGGTGCTTTTGTTTATCTCTAGTAATGCATGACTTGTTAGCTGTACTTCATGCTGTTTCACATTTCTGCTTCAGCTTGTCTCTGTTTTATGGGATTTTTTTGTCAAGTTTTATTTTTGGTTGGAGCTTATGAGCTCCTGGGAAATTAAGAAGCCACCTGCACCATGCATAATCACTATTGTAGCCTTAAATAATCAAATGATTGCATTTTAGTTTGTATAGGCTTTGTGTGGTCCTTCTGAGGAATTTAAATAAAAACAGAACCAACAAAAAAACAAATATAAGCTTGTTAAGGGGGAATACCTATCTGTTTGTATGAATGAGGAACTGGTTCTGATAACATTTATGTAAATAATATAGCTTGCCATCAATGCCCATAGCTTGCTGCATTAAATGATACCATGTGACTGCTACACAAATACACCCAGGAACAAGTAAAACTGTTGAGTATTTTTCTTTGAATGCTCCTTTTATATTCATTCATAAGTAGCAAGTTAGTTATGTTTTTCTTAAATAGTAACTTACAATTGAGGTTCAATCTTATATGATCCTGATTTAACTATTTCTATGTGCAGGTTGATTGCACGCAACATAATGAGCTCTGCTCTGAAAATCAAGTACGTGGCTATCCAACCTTGCTTTGGTTCAGAAATGGTGAAAAAGTAAGTGATCGCTGAATATTATTTATCCTCTCAAACATCCATTTCTATTTTTCTGTATCCAGTTTTCCCATGTTGTGTTTTTGTGTGCGAACAAAAGCTTTTGTTTTGCTATTACAGGTGGACCAATACAAGGGTAAGCGAGACTTGGATTCTTTGAAAGAGTATTCGGAAAACCAAATGAAAACTGCAGATGAGAATGAAGAAGATGACCAAGCACCAACTGAAGAACCAGAAGCTGTTGAAGTGGGTGGCAGTTTTTTTTTTTCCCCTATAGTATTTGTGGGTTTATGGTAGGCTATAGTAAGAGTATATCTAAAGCTGGATACACACTCCTTTTTATAAACAATCCCGTTATTTTACTGAAACCCTGATCAGCTGCCTTATGCCTCTGTACACACTAGAAAATATTTTTAGTTAAATCTGTCCCATAACCCTTGCTGCAAAGATATTCCCGACCACAAAGGTGAACATGCAGCATGTAGAAGAATGGAAATCTTCTAAAGCAAAGTAAGATCTTTTGAATTGTTTAAAATATGTGGTCAAATGATGTCTTGTACTCAGGCATGATCGTTGCAGAGTACACACTTGCTTGATATTGTTTATCATGTGACTGGAACAATAATAATGTGTGTATCCAGCTTAATAAAGCTGTAATATCAGTTCATTCAACCATAATCTTGCCATAACGAACAAAAAAGATTGCTTCAATCTACCTTGGTTAAAGCAGGTTGGATCCACTTTACAGAGAAGACGTTTCTTTTGGGCATACACTTTTTTTCTTGGGCTTTCTTGAGAAGAGAGATTTAACTCTGTATTTAGCTGTTTTGACTTAGTACAATGATGGCAAATACTTTTGGCTTAAATCCATGACTTTTACATTGGACAAGTCTTCCTATATCCAAGTTTAAAAACCACTTATTTTCCAAACTTGACTCCAGGCCTCCAAGTCTGTATGTATGCAGCCATCTTAGTGCTTCAGGCACAATAACGGCTGTGTTGTATGCAGTCCAAATGCAAAATTTGTAAGTGTGTGGAGGTTATCCATTGCAGTCTTATTTCTCATCAGCAGGATACCTAAAGCCAGAGCTGTGCCACTTTGGTGTATCTTTGCTATATACACATATGGACAATCTGGTTGTATAGTGGGAAGAGCGAGAGAATGAATTGTGTTTGGAACTGTGTTTGTACAGCCATTGATAGTTTGGGATGGGTTTCTTAAAGCAATCTGTTGATATAGCAGCCAAACTGATCTCAACAGTTGGAGAGGAAAATAAATGTTAAACTTGCATGATGGCTTAATCTGATGACTGTCCTGCATTTTTCCTACTTATTTTCTTTGTGTGTTTATTGAGGTATTTTGAAAGGAGATTTATATTACCTGAGCCTTTATGCATCAGTGAGTTAGGCACAGCATGTTTAGTCTCTATGAGCATTTAAGGGAAAAGTTGTGCTCTACCAGACACCCCTCATTAAGATGTGAAGCATCTAACTGTACGCCTCTGTGCTCTAACTGAAAACTGTTTGTATCTTCCAGTCCAAGGTCCTGTCTCTTACCGACACTAACTTTGACCAGACTATTGCTTCAGGTCTCAGCTTTATAAAGTTTTATGCACCATGGTAAGTATTTTAGCTAGAGAAATGTGGAATCCTCAGACTGGTGTTTTCTGTGGTTTTAAGTATTTGTTTTAGAAGTGTTCTTTCAGATTCACAGTCTGACTGATACTGTTTTTTCTTATATGCACATTACAGAGAATTTAATATTAAGAACTGCAGATTACACTGCAGCCACTGTTAGGTAATGCTTTTACAAATTAGCTCTACAGTATTGTTATTTCTTAAGGTGTGGACACTGTAAACATCTGGCTCCTACATGGGAGGATCTCTCGAAAAAGGAGTTTCCTGGTTTGAGTGATGTTAAAATTGCCAAGGTTGACTGCACTGCAGAACGATCTCTCTGTAACAGATTCTCGGTAAGATTGTGAAAATCCATTTAATCTCATTTAGTGTTGTTTATTTGTGTTTGTGACTACAGATTAGAGTGGTGGCAGGATAGCCATTTTAAAGAAGCCTACATGCTTTTGTTTGAAAGCCAAGCAAATTCATAAAGGCTCCATGTTATGGGGATGGTAGCACATAAAATCTAGAATGTCTGAATGTCTAATAAGTAAAGAGATAATGTATCCCACTCTTCCTCTCAAACATCCTTCCAATATCTGGGGATATAACATCAGTACTGGTACCCAAAATACAGTACTGCATTGTACAGATGTGTCAACATACACCTTTCGACAAATTGGAAAAAAAAAATGCCATGCATAATGTGAAATGGGTAAATTAGATAGAAATTACTGTGAGTGTGAATGGTGGGAACATCACACGTTGATACTCCCAGCAGGAGCTTCAGCGAGTAGCAGTTTTTCTTCTAAGTTCACTCGCTCTTGTCTGTAGCTGAAACCCACTGTTGCTCTGTCCTGGACCCGTCCTCTGCTGTAAAGCCTCTGGCCTTTTACAAGAGAGTCAATAATTTTGCAGTGTGCTATTGCTTTATCTCTATGCATGTATCTGCAGGAAACTTGCAAATACATGCAGGTATTTAAAGTGAAAATCAGTTGCTTCCCATAAATACATTCACAGTTGTTTAAAACATGCAGCACAGTATTTAAATTGTTTACATTTTTATTTTTTACATTTTAAGATCTGTAACTGGTTTGTGTGTCTCTCCCTGCATGTAATTACCGGCAAGTGTGAACACATCTGTATGTATTTCTGGTTCTTAAATTTTTCATTGATGTGCTTCCAATTTGAGCAGGCAAAGATAAGTGGAGAAAGTTTGCTATGGTATAAATCAAAACATAGGATACCAAAAAGTTATGACTGCTGTATGCAGAACACATAACCTGGCAAAGACATGTTAACGTTTATATAAACGATTAACCTACACTAATACACAAAATGTGATATAACACATTAACTATCTGTCTACGGTTAAACATTCTGTGGTTATAGTAAATTTGTCCCTTTGGATACATCTTAACAAATCCTTTTGTTTGTATTATAATTGTAAAACTGCCCAATACAACAATATTGACACAAACAAAAGAAGGCTTTTACTTACCAGGTATGGCTAATGTATAGGCATGTCATCATAAGGTGTGAAAAAATAAAGTCTAAATTGATTGATGCGGCTGGGTCCAGTCCTCTCCAAAACAGTTATTTTCCTCTTACAATGGCCAGAAAACAAGAAAGGACCATTTTGGACTCCTGTAATGAAGTATTTCCGACGGTGGGATGGGATGTGGACATTGTGCACGCTAGGTGATGGGGAGGAGGTATGCTCACTGTGCTGTAATGGCTGATGTCAGCCCTTGCAAATCATAGTCTTCTACATGTCCCCATTTTGCGTGGGGGTGGTGTGGAAATGATACGGTCTTGTGCTTGTAACCCCATATGAGAGGAGCTCTGAGCACAGAAGAGGTCTGGATCCCATCCATCGTTACCATACTTCTTAGTAAGTTTAGGGAAAAGGGGTAAAGGTAAATACTAGAACAAGTCATTCTGAATTGTGGCTGATAGCTATGATTGCATTGGGAATCTCTTGTGAATTATGCACAGCTCTGTGAAATTTCAGAAAAGAGAGATCTGGTTAAAGCCTTGATTTATCTCTTGCATATTCCAGTACCTGAGTTAATATATGTCCTATGCAGTAATAAGTGATTTATAACTTACCTCACCTAGACAGTGCAATCTTTACCCCGTCACAAATGTTATTGTAAAGCCATTTTAGGTTTAATGTATTTAAGGTCTCAAGACCCTAACTTTTTTTTATTTTTTATGATTTCATTAAGTCTTAATTTCTGTTCCGAATCTAGTCCATAACTTAGCATAATCCTGTATATCACGTCTCCCACATGTCCTTTTGTTGTCCTATGCTGACTTCTGTTTGACTTTTTACGTACTTATACACACATGCATACACTTATACACATAGAATCCATACTTTGCTTTTGCGCTTCCAGTAATTTTTATTTTATTTTATCATAGCTGGAGTCTGTTGTTCTTGATTTTATTATACATATTGGGCCCTATCCAGAGCTACGGCCACACAGGGAATTACAGCTGGCTCGGCCGTAATTTCCCTGTTTTAAAGGTTGTGCGTATGCGCACAACCTTCATATGGCGGCGTAAGGGCTGACGGCCGTTACTTTATACATGCCGTATCTCCGCCTTCAAGGCAGAGATAGGCATGCAGATTAGGGAACGGGGTGGAGGAAGCCCCGTTATGATCAGCAATGCGGCCGTAAGTGTCCAGATTTCCACCCGCCACAGGGTGTGCACTCCCCGCTACGATGACGCCCGTAGGTCTGGATCAGGCCCATTGTGTATTTGTTGTGGTGGCATCTTATACCTAATGGCTATATAAAACCACAGTTTTGGGTTTTTTTGTATTTTATTTTCAGGCCTTGGTAATATTGCAAATGAAGATAAGTAGCTTGCACTGTTTTGGTTATATCCATAAGACCATTGTTTAATTAGTGTCAAAATGAGTTTGTTTGTTTAAAGTTTGCCACTGATCAGTTCTACCATTTTGATATATTAAAGTTTCTTAAGTCCCCAAACTTTATGAAGTGTTGTGCTGTGTTAATCTTGTAACAATCCTTTTTCAGGTACGTGGTTATCCCTCATTACTTCTATTTCGTGCTGGGGAAAAAGTTGGTGAGCATGAAGGAGCCAGAGATCTGGAGACGTTGCAGAACTTCGTGTTGCGTCACTCCAGAGACGAACTATAAAACTGTCCTGAACCCTATGGGTTTGTGTTTTCTGTGTGGGCCAAACAGTTGCTGAATTTTTTACATGCAGTACTACAGAGCATCTTAAATTGGTGGTTTGTCTTCTAAGTATTATGTAAGACAGGTTTAATGCTGGGAAAAATATGAAGGGAGTGGCAATTTGTGTTTCAGAAGTGCCACGAAACTTATAACAACATCTCAGGATGTAGGTTTGTTATACCACTATATGGACAATACCTCTTAAAGAGAACACAGTTAGCATTCAGTCTCTCAAACACTTTTTTTTTTTTTTTTTTGTCCACCTCTTTATACTATCATGAAAATTGTCATTAGATGTGAAGTGCCTTACTTGCTGGGTGGGTAAGGAATGAATGGTTAAAATTAACTGTTTTGGGGTTTTTCTTCCTGTTTCATAGTATTTGGATTCTGATTATGGACTGCGGTATATAATAATTGTTATAAAATGTTACACTTTTTTTTTGTACTTATTGGGTAAATGTCATTTTTGATCCTCTGTGTCTCAATGTGTACTGTATGCCTAGCCTTTTGTTTTTAGGCTTTAGGCAAGGCTGCACTAATAAACGCAGCTTTAATGGACAAATCGTAATGAGTTTGTATTTATTTACATTTCTCTGTAACATACAACAATACAATAATACAGTTTTAATATTAATTCAGTTATATATCTGTTCAGTTTTAATATTAATGTGTATTCTTATGTGAATGTCCCAACCCTAATTAGTACATAATCAGTTTCTTAAAATTATTGTACTTAAAATCATATCTTATACTTTATGTGTAAGTAAATATTTGAGTAATATTTAGGGGATAGGGTGTTATATTGGCAATCTGAAAATATTGTTTTGATCTGATAGGCTGAACGAACCATTTCCCTCAAATGTTTCCTCTTACTTGATAGTGGGGTTATTCAAAAGTTTAACAGAAATGTGACATCTTAGCAGGCAACTCTATAGACAGTTTGGGCATACATTCCTGTTGACACATTAGCACATTAATAATACCCCTTTCACATTACCACCAAAAACCCGGCATTTTGCAAAAACCCGGGTTTTTGGTGGTGATGTGAAACCGCCACTTCCGGGAGACCCGGGTCAAGAGACCCGGGACTTGAACACGGGAAAAAAGAAGAGTTTTTCCCGTGTTCAACCCGGGAAGGGTGGCAATGTGAAAGCGCCAGGGTTGTTTTCAACCCGGGTCTTTCATTTTGCCTCCCGATTGGCTAGATTTGTCCACTGTTGCTATGGCAACAGTAAACAAATCTCTTTCTAGCGTCGGAAACCTG
>WWET01003578.1:24968-37494 GCA_011038615.1 Limnodynastes dumerilii
TACCTCCTCCACGGATTACAAGCTTAGAAGATGGGATCGTTATCAAGATGGTAAGTAACTATTTTTAGTTATAATTTTTATGCTATTTATTTTGACATGTATTTTTAACATTTTACAATTAGTGGTACTTTTTTTTTTTAACATTTTACAATTAGCGGTACTTTTTTTTTTATCATTATTTGGGGGTATTAAATGTAATTTATTCTTTTTAGGGGGGCATTAAATGTTTAGTTTTTTTTTTTAGGTTAGGGGCCGGCCCTATATTTTATTTAGGTGCTAGGAGGGGTATTCATTTGTGTGTTGTTGTAACGGGTGACAGGGCATGATGGCACTTGTGGTTCTCCAAGCGCTAGCATGCCCTGTCATCCTTGGGCATGCTGATGATTGTAGCACTACAAGCATCAGCATGCTCTTCAGCGCTAAAAATCCACTAAAACCCGGGAAATTCCTGGTGATGTGAAAGGGTCAGACCCGGGAATTTCCCGGATTTTTGGTGGACTTATAACGCGGTTTTGAAAATGAGACGGCACTGCTCCCAGAAAAGACCCGGGTACAAAATACCGTGTTTTTCTGGGATGGTGTTGTGAAAGCGGTATAAGTCTAATATTTCATAATGAATAACAGATACTAAATTCCCACCCCAGCTATGCAATACTAACCATCTTTTACAAGGTGTAAGATGCTATGGTAACCATTATCCAGTTTACATTTGATTTAAAAAAAGCCACTAAAATAATAATAAAAAAATTATAATAAAATCAAATGGTGAAAACAAATACATGTTACCGTTTCTCTACCATACCTAACAATATATAACCCATACATAAAATAGGCAGTTTAGTTCACAACATAGTTATAATGGTTAAAGCTTGTTTGCCCAGGGGGGTGGGTTGCCAGTACGAACGGACCTTTTTTGAAAGGGCCGTTTAATACCAGTGCATTTTTAATGGATTGGGAAATCGATTGCTTCTGCTTCGAGGAGGAGAAGCAATCCATTTCCCTGGAACAAAACCCTGCGAATGGTAAGTATTTTTGTATCCTGACTCCCCTACCCGCAGGCTGACTCTAGAGGTTAGACTCTTGGGAAGGGAGGGTTATGGTCCGCAAAAGGAAGGGTTAGTGAAATGGAAGGGGAGCTTCCATTTCTCTAACCCTCCCCTTTGTGGACCCTAACCCTCCCTTCCCCAGAGCCTAACTCTAAAGAAGCCTCATTTCCCTGGTCGTGTCTGTGGCAGTTCCAGTGGCTTTCAAAAAATTAATGGGTAAGAATGCCGATTGGCAAACTTACCATAATAAAAAATAAAAAAAAAATTGCTTATATCTGCCTTTTCGAAATAGACAGCTGAAAATTAACTTTCAGCTGCCTCTATTTATAAAAGGGTCTTTTCTCGCCAGCAGCTCTGTCCCCTTGCCCAGCATCAAGGCACCCCCTGTAGGTGAGTCCCCCTATCTGTCTTGCAATTTGTGTACTCAGGACACCTGCAGTAAGACACTCCTTAATTGGAAATTGTGCTGCGGCCATATAGGGAAGGAGTCAGTCTCCAAAATAAACTATTAACAGTAACTAGAACATAGGCTGTGCTTCTATACAAATATATTAAGTGCGCGCAAATGTGTATATAAATGGAAAAGTTGCAGCCAAGGACCAAAAGTGACAATATAGGCCCAGATTCAGATCTAATAACGTTAAAACGCCAGCCAGCAGCGTAAGATTGGCTTAAAAACCGATCTGCGCATGCGCCGGGTGGATGTTGCCCAGCGTTACTACGGAAACGCCCGATCATGGATCGGGCCTCCGTAGCTTCAGTGTAGTAACGCTGGAGGGGGTGTCCCCCAACGTTACTACGCTGAGGTTAGTGCAGGCAGGTGGGGGCTGGGAGAGCGGTGTTATCTTACTAACGCCGCTGTCCCAGCGTATTTACACTCCCTTGCGCTGGCTGAAGTTAGGGTAGCTTTCAGCCAGCGTAAGGGAGTGTAAATATGATGGGGCAAGGGGGGGTGTCAGGTGGAGTCCCACGATGTAACGTTGAGCGTTAGTACGCTCAGCGCTACATCGTAAGTCTGGTTCAGGCCCATAGTGTGTAAATACAAAGAACAAAAATAGGTCTGATGCCCAATACCAAACAATATAAAACAATGTGTCAGCAAATACTAAATAGGAGATTGAGTTCCCAATATAGCTATATTGAGTTAACCTCACCTGCCCAGTGTGAAGGCATCTCCTGTAGGTGAGTCTATTTGTGTTGCATTATGCGTGCCTGGGATGTCTGGACAAATTCCTCCATTTGAAAGTTTTCAGCAGCCATATTGGGGAAGTGGCCATGCTCCCAAAATAAACCAGTAATTGGATTAAAAAAAAAAGGTCCTAGTCTGCAGTGGATCGCTGAAAGATTGTTTCTATGAAATTAGTGAGGAAACTAATTGCAATATTTGTAAACCTGAAACACGAAAATGGATTGAAACAAATCTCTTTCACACATTTCATCTGGAATAAATGAAGTCAGTCAAGCAAATCACATCCCTGCATGAATTGCCCTGGTTTCCTAAAAAAAATTACTTTAAATGTCTCCTGTAACTTTATTAGGAATGACTGACAGTTTGCAGTTCATGACACTAGAATCGTGGGCAGTCAATTTCTATTGCAGTAGCAATATCAGTCCCAGCAGTCACACCTGAGCTACAGGTTGGCAAGGCCTACCCTAGAGATTCCAGCTCTGTTACTGATTTATCAAGGACTGGGTGGATTCGTTGTAACTGTGTTGTGGTAGTACCCAGTAAGATTCCACTGGCCCTGTCTGGCAGAAACCTGGTGCTTGTTACTTTAAAATCTGTTGGTATTTCTCCCCTTGACATTTATTAATCTATTGTTGCACTGTAGATAATGGCTACAATGTATGGTGCTGTCATGAATGTTCTGTCAGCAGTGAGATGATCATAGACACCTCACTATTTTCCTGTGAGTTGTGAAACGTGTTACTCAGACATCTAAATGTTTCCATCATACATTGCAAACACATGAAAAATCAACAGATAGATGTCTCCAATGAGCACTGGATTTACCCCAACTATGCATAAATTCTACTTTTAATACATTAGAGGCTAATGCAGAAACAGAAGACAAAGCTTAACTTAAAATGTATGATACATATTATATTAAGTTAAATTACTGAACGAATCACTTGTATCGCATCATTTGTTATTGCCTTCAGTTTTTACAGATGTGATGCTGCAATAGCCTCCCATAATTCCATATATAAACAACACCAGATAAGAGGCTGTATATTGGGGTTTTTTTTTTTTAGCTATTCCAGACCTAATAAGTTTAAATATGTTACCTAAAGAAAAAGGATTTAATATACAATATAAAGGTTTTCTGAGGTCAAACAAATAAATTAGCAAGTAATTCTAGGCAAATGACAATTGCCAGATCATATTGCGTAAATCATGTCTTGCCTTCAGAAGGTTCCAGTTATAAAGCACAAGTTAATTTATGATGTATTTGAGATAATTGGAGATGTTACAAAACATGGTTCACCTTGGACTCTTGTAGGTTTTTTACTTTCTTCTTTGTGACTTTAGGGAGTATTTGCTCGACAGGATGCCTCTACACAGAGGGGGCTGCACCAAAAATCACCATGTGTCGCTGCTATAATAGGGTTAGGTACTGGCTTTGACAACACAATGCTAGTTATTGAATACTGCAGTAATCTTTTTCCTCCTTAATAATTATATGCCCATGTATTAAGTGTTTAAAATATAGTGTAGAAAAAAATAAGTAATTAAACATTAAGGTCATTTCTTTTCCTGTGATAAGCCATTAAGAAAAAAAACACATACATAAAATATTGGATTACTAAAGAATTTAATGACCGTTGATGAGCAGATCATAATAAAAATAAGTCTGTAGGCCACATAACATCATTAGGAGTTGCAGTTTGCCAATAGTCAAAGGAATACAGGTTGGTTATCTGGTTGGTGTGGTGCATACAACATTGTACATATCTGAATGTAGCTGAATTACATGGCAGTGTTTGAGTGCTATTGAGGCATTGTGCCAATTCAGTCACTGACTTATGAGATGTTTCAGATTGATAAATACTGATAATGAAAATCCCTGGGAAGGATGTTTATATTGGAGTTAAGTACAAAAGTCATGTGGAGGTTTAACTCATCTAGAGCCAAAAATGTTGACACATACATTATGTATGCGCTGTACAAGACCTATGGCAGTAAACCGAGATAATACCAGGATAACATTGCACCGCACTTAGAATTTTCCCACTGACTTGGTCTAAGCAGTAACATGAGCAGATGCTATTTACAGATGCATCAGTGACTAGTACTACCACTGTTATGTCCTTTAGAAATCACTCCCAAGAATTCAACTTTTCTTTAGTAATATTCTAAACCTTCCTGATTCCTGACTCCTAGACCACCAAAGCAGCACAGAGGTTTATGCATATCATATATAAATATATTATTTTAATAGAAACACAGCTTGATCCAAGCTAACTATAATGACTTAGCAACATCTCAATTTGGAAGATTCCATATCATTCCTTCTGTTCATCTTGAAGTTCAATCATCATCCTGTGTACATACAGAGAGTACATGTAATACACATAGCTGACCTCTTTATTAATAAGCATTGTCCATTCTTCTGAATTGTTCAGTCATTCTTAGCAACACAATCAAGTGAGTATGCCTTCATTGGAAGTTCTTCACCCAACTTTCTTATGCACCTCTGGACACTGACACTCAGTGACAACCACATGCTCGCACCACCATATTCCTGTATTTCTTCAGTATGACATTGGCGTTATCATCAAAATAAAGCACTGAGATGGCGTTAAGCTTGGTTGGCGCGCAGCATGGCTTCGGGACATATTCAGGATTCATAAGGTGGACCTATACAATAAAATATAGATAAAATAAATAAAACAATATCTGCCATAAATACCATAAAATAATTTAATAAGGTTTACTACTTAATATTGCACTTCCAGATGAACAATTTTATACTTCTTTTTGTCACCCTGACTGAAACATTCAAAGCCGGCCATCAACTAAAGATATTGAACCAGGGCAAGAAGATTTCTCTCAGCCATCCTTTGTGGGGTATTACAAGCTTCACATACTTTAAAGATTATTTTTATATCAACAGGATGGAATTGAATACAGCAAATATTGCCAATTGGAGTCCACCATTAGGTGCTTATGCATAAACTCCCTGTTGTTACATTAGAGAAATTTGTTGTCATGTTTTTTTTTTCAGCTCTATGAGATGTTAGTAAAATATTGGCTAGATTTACTAAATTGTGGAAAAGTGGTGATGTTGCCCATAGCAACCAGTAAATTCTAGTTCTCACTTTTCTATTACATACTAGAGAATATCAGCTAGAATCTCATTGGCTGCAATGGGCAACATCTCCACTTTTCATTTTTTGCGGTTTAGTAAATCTAGCTCTTGGACTGCAATGGTGGCTTCAGACTGAGTGCAATTGATTGTTCTTATTTAGCTTTAGGTAAGTTTAAAAAAAAAAAATTTTTTATGTAAACTATACAATAACACCAGAAGACACTGGCCCCAGTCCAGATCTGTGCGTATGTCATTTTTGCAACCGTAATTTTGCAGGGACGTAGTCAATGAGCTGTATAGGCAACTGCACTCGATCCACATCTGAGCATACTTGGCCCTGTGCTCACAATACGTCAAAACATATTTATCTGCTAGGGGTCATGTCTGACTTATTCATGTATCCTCATAGCATAGGAAAAACTAAATTTTTCCTTAGTTGTCATGCACTTCACACGCACTTGGCATGCATTTTGGATTTTTAAATGTCACACGACCATGATTTTTATTATTTATGTTTCTAAAGCATTTTGCGGCTCAATATTACTTTTTTTTATGGATTGTAAAGCCTTTTATGTTGTTAAAATCGTTGTTAGTCTCCGGTCAGAAACTCTGACCTCTGAAATAGGGACATCCGAAAGTTCATTTTCGGGTGTCCCTATTTCGAATACCAGGCATTTAGATTTTTTTTTTAGAATGGGTGAGTATGCCGATTAGCATACTCACCCATTCTTATTCGGAAATGCCGCCGATATCCCGCCGCCGCGCCGCTACCACCGGACCACCCGACCGCAGGTAAGGTGAGTAACCTCTTCAGAGTACGGGGGAGGGAGGGTCAGGCTGCCACGAAGGGAGGGTTAGGGTTAGAATTAGGGGAAGGAGTGGGGGACTATTTTTTTTTACCTTTTCGGAGCACCGAAAGCTTGGTGCTCCGTGGATCCATTGCTATGCCTCATCGAGGCATATGCCATTGAAATTCAAGCCAGTTCGCAACTGGCTTGGAGAAAATGGCCCTATCGAAATAGGGCCGTTCTAAGCGGGGAGCCACACCCATTAAAATTATAAATATAATTTTTTTGCTTTTTGCATAATTCATTTTGATTTTGAACATATTTAAATGCTATCCAGATCAGGAAATATTATGGACGTAACTTCTAACATAATTACGTTCTATTAAGTATTTACAACCTTATCCTGATATGGACGTATGTTGGTGATGTGCTGCAATCTGGATAAGTAGTTTGCGACGCAATTGCGTTCAGATCTGGATCAACCCTACTGTGTTGTTTTAACTTTGCTTAGTCATCAATTATTTTAAACAAATTTGTGGACTAATACAGATTTTGAAACTTTTAGACTGTCCTACATCATAAATTACTACAATTATTTTTTACAGATAACATAAAGTCCACTTAAATAAATAATAATAAACTTTAATAAATAAATAAGATACTATACATTAAGTACTGTGCTATTGTTAGCATAACAATAGTACAGTGCTTAATGTTTTCTTTGTTTTCATTGTTAAGTATATTATGTTAATGCATTCACTTATGCTTACAAATTCATACAGTATTTTTTTTTTTTGTAGGAGACAAAAATTATATTAATGATCATTTTTGCTTTTACTTGATCACTTATACTGATGGTTACTCACCAGAGTCTGCACAATGGCATGGTTTGTGGCATTCATGTGAGCATTGAGTGGGAATGAGCATTCTCCGCCACAGTAATTTGCAGCGTAACCTTTTGGTGCTATTATCCAGTCCTTTAACACATAACAATACACTCAGATGTTAGCTATAAGGTTATAAAAATCAGATATTTGTAAACCAATACTTTGTGTGGAAAAAAACCCCAAAAAAACAAAAGCTGGTGCCACCTACATCTAAATATGTACATCTAGTCATTCAACATTTAAAGGACAACCACCCCCCACCTCCATTAGTTTTTGGGAGTTTCCATTTATAAGTGGATTCTGTGTCAGGAGATTTGCAGAACTTCTGGGCAATTATATACTATTACTTCTGAATTGGCAAAATTTGACCTGTCGATCTGAGAATTTTCAGTGGGGTGGGAGGGAAAACAATTCTACAACTATGGCTTAATACAGATGCACCATCCATTTTTCCATTTATAAAAAGGTGTCCATTATTCTCAGGTATTTCAGACATTTATTTTAATACCATATCCTGTTTATAGATACAAATGATTGGATACATTTATTATGTAGGCCCTAAGACAGCTTTGGAGTCCATATAGTTGGGAATTTTCTGAAATGACATAATTAGTATAAAGAATGGAAGTGAGCTTATGCTGGACACACTTGTACATTTGCTCAGCCAATTTGACAGTTTTTAACCTTTATCATGTTTGAACTTAAACGATTGGAATTCAATTTGAACAAGGGAAAACCTTTCCTGGAATGTGTATTAGGTCAGCCGCTTACATGAAAGTTATGCGGATGTGGGCAGTTTTCCATTTTGGCCAGGCAGTCTATCTGAGACAATGTATGAGGTCAGTTTATTTAATCCAGTATTATCATATAACCCAGAGTCATTTGCAAATGCTTTAAATAATGAAAACTATTAGCATTTCTACCACCAGCTAGAAAAATGTATTGCTTAAAGGTAGGTTTTCTGTGAGGCTGATGTCTTAAGCCATCCTAAACAACCGCATCGACTATCTGCCATGGCTTGTTTCACACAGAAATTTGAAGTTCACGTTAAATAAGCATGATGTATAGGCATGGACAAAGTTAATAATTAAATAATTGCAATAATCCTCTTCAATAAAAACTTATTAGAAAGCATCATTGCATAATGCAAATTCTCACCTGCCATCCCAAGTCCTGAAAACTAACGTACAGCTCATGCTTCCGACACGCAGTTTTAAGGTCACTGCTGTTGTAATCTAGCAGGGAAAAAATATAACTCTTTATTATTATTATTATTATTATTATTATTATGAACTTGCAGTATGTGTGTAATTCTTTATAATACACTATATTTATGCTTGACAGGTATATCTTTTCAGTTTACAAATACCTTTATTATAGCACCTAACTCCTGAATATACCCAGTGTGATCATATTACATGTGCACAAGAATAGCAGTTACGAATGCTTTCTGAACTATTCTCAATTATACAAAGTAACCCATTCCGCGGATGAGGCCTGACGACCTGATGCTACAGCGTCTCCACATGGTGGGCAGCGGGAAGTATTTAAATCATACAGTAATGGCTTTGTGTAGCCCTAACGTACGATCTTCTATCATGACCCGCCTGAAACTGCTCTTGTGGTTTTACCAAATATCCCTTTCCTATCACTCACAATCTTTTAAAGCAATTACTAATAGTTTTTTACATCAATAAGTTTTTATTCAGCATCCTTACAGATTCCTCATAAACAAAATCCAACCAAGGTAGCCGCTAAAAATGTGGAGATGAGGCACAAGCAGCATATTGGACTCCCCACGTTTCCATATAACAACTCAAGTAAATGTTGGTCCCTTCAGGACTGGGCTATAGCTGCTCTTGTAGCAATCAGCATATGGCCTAAGACAGATTTCCATAGCAAAGTGGGTGGAAACATGTGAGGGAGAGCTACACCTAGGACAGGGGTTAGAGGGCAGTGTAACACTAGTGGCAAGGTCAATAACTTCTTGCCATAAGGGTTTGATCTTTGGGCAATCCCAAAATATAGGCCACATTTTTTGTAAAATAACTGGGCTGATATATAGGCGTTGGAACTATTTGAGAAACATCTCTATGTGATTGGTACACTTTTACAGACATGGTCAGATATAAAGGCGAGGCTCTTGGCTGCCCAATCAGAAACCTTCATGTTGGGGACCAAGCAGGACAGAGTTATGGGGGACAGGTTGCCGGGAGGAGGAACTATATCAAGGTGCTGGGCAGAAAGCCTGTCCCACACCGTCAGGTCTGCCAGGGGCAATTTGTCTAAAGAGCTCCTTTCCAAGTCCACCCACAGTTTGGATGGCTTATCACGTCATACGCCATCATAAGCCATCCTCTGTGATTTCTGTTTTAGTGACATATGACACCATTAGTTATCTAAATCTAAATCTGACTGAGCAAACCAAATATATATACTTAGACAGTAATGATATTTTAAAAGCTGCTATATGACCATGCCAGAAGACCTCACAACTACTTCACGTTGCTAACAGATAACGTAACTGAGAATAATGGGAGTGAGGTTCAACTTCTAAATTTCCCATAGAGAGCTGGGAATAAAAATGCCAAGATAATTTAAGACAAATGACTTTAATGAATAAGAGAAACATGTTCTCAAACTCTCTAAGGCATGTGGTGGTATGTTAATAGGGAGCACTTCTGGTGTAGTGATGGTAAATTTATAGCAGGATACAGTGCTGTTCTGGGCCAGGATATTGTGAAGGATTTGTGAATAGTATAAGAATATTAGAGGTGAGAGGGGCAACTTTGTAGGGTGCCATCAGAGATATTGAAGGCAGGTGATAGAAGTCCATTGTTAAAGATTTCAGCTGAGGGGCCTTTATATAGTAAAGTGATGGATCGCAAGATGCCTCCTGCAAGGCCAAACTTCCCCAACACCTGTTCCATGATGTTTCAGTGAAGCCGATCATAGGCCTTTTCAGCATGCAATAAGAGGAGCACTAATTCCTCCCCAGAATGCTCAGCCCAACCTATGATATTCAGATACATTATCACACACCCTTTATTATCTTATTACCTGCAAGCTCTGCTCTATTACTGTACCCTATCTGCTATAAAACTCTACCGAATGCATTACATTCTGTGTTACTCTTGGTAAGGACATAAGCAGTAGAAAGGATTATAATTTGAGTTATTGGGTTTTAGCAGAATTGTTGTAAATTGTCATGTGATTGCATTATCCTGAAATCTTACAGTATAATTTAAAATGATAAATAATAAATATGTATTTAAATTATGGGAATTCTAGGAATGCAATGCATATTTATTACATCTTTTAAATGGATTAATGAGGTCAGTGAATGTTTACATTCTCTTAGCTAATAAAGGAAGTGAAGGAAGAACAAGCTATGCTAGAGGCAAAATAAATATATCATCCCTCAAATCACTCAATAATGAAAAGGTAATAAACCTGAAACAAACCATCAAAAGGGACTCTTGTTTGTCTGCTAAGCAGTGTTTTATCATTCATTCCAACTAAGCAGAAATACAACTAGCTAAAATTCATGTTTACCTAACTAAAGTAATAAGTAAAACTAAAAATTGTGAAAATGGAATTTTAAAAATGCCCTGTATCTCATGTGCCTAAAGCAAGTTTAATTCGCAAGGCAGCATGCCAACATGCCAAAATAGGAAGCTACAAATTCTACTACAACACCATTGCTAATCATTTCTATAATTTACCAGTCTTTAAATCTACAGAATCTAGACAGAAAAGATTCAGTCAATAGATATTACATATCTTTGTTATAAGTACAATAACCAAATATTATTTACTGCTTTATATATACTGCAAACTATTGTCCTTCAGTAATACTAATGAAGGCACAAAAAAGGTCAAATAAAAAAGTAGCAACAAAAGTGACCTCCTGGTAAGTACCTGATATAGTATGCATTGCCACTCAACGGCTTTTACATAGAATAAATATTTGCACCCCTTATAAAGGTGTCCAAATATGTTATCATTGTGTTTAAGGAGATAATCCAATGTCTACTCCAGGACACCAACTTCATTCTGGTTGGGGAATGAGAATATTAAAATTTCAACTATACAATCAGCTTTGAAGTAGGATTGTAACATGATGCAGGGCAATATAATAGCTGAAGTAAATAATAAAAAAAATAAAAACACTGAAGATTGACTAGGTCAATTACATCCCAGGGCTGGAAGTGAGGGGGTATATCATACCAACACTTCTCCCACTGATTTAATTGAAAAGCTATATATCTCCATTCACTTCTATTATTTCTGTATTTTCATACCGCCACTTCCTAATATCCATACCGCCACTTCTAATTTTCCACTTCGACCACTGTTACATCCAGTAAAGTTTAAAATGGACTGTGGTAATTCAATATACACCTTTCCAATGCTGTCCACTTATATAATTCTGAAGTTCTCCTAGTAGTGTTATTATAATTCTAAACTCTGCTATGGGCAAAAACTTGGCTTTTTGTGGTTGAATTTGCTACTTGGCAGCCATGTATGATTTACCCTGTGATTTATGACAGCAGAATAATTAAGGTCACTACATTTCATTATGCTCCTTCTGGCTTCTGTATCCATTAATTGAAACCAAACAAAGTTATGGTAATTGTTCCTCTACCCTTCCTAACTTCATAAAAACATTGCTTTTATTTCTTGCAATGGTTAGTTTGAACTTTACAGTATATAAATATGCTTTATACCACAAAAGCACTACACCTGAAAGAAAAAATCTGGCTAGAATTTTAATAACCATATAGTTTAGAGATTCTTATCTTGGGGTTTGAGCCAAAGTACTTGACTTGGTCACCAAACCAAATAAGGCATTTTGTTAATACTTACAATAATATTTAACATTGATCCACAGCATTATAAACAAAGACAACTAATCTTGAGTTAAAAAGTATAGTTAATTGAGAAATCAAACAAGAAAAAAGCCAGAATAAAATAGGATGTTGGCTTAAAATCTTCCTTTTTTTCAGAGCCTTACAAGTGTCTGTTATACCATTTGTAGTCAGCAGATGGAAATAAATGATGGCTTTTTCCAATTACTATTTTATGGGACTACTGTAGTTTGTAGACAGTGTAAAAAGGTTCTGCGTGAGAAGCTACAGTTTTGTAAACAGACCTAGTTTCTATAACCTTGAAGAAAATACCTACTCAACAATAAATGCCCCCAGTGAGGACTTAAATATAGATATTGTTAATGTTAAAATCCTGTTACAGAATTTATCCCATAATCATGGTAATGTTACAGAGTGACTTTTCAGTGTTCAAACATTTTTTCGGAGCCATCTTAAAGATTTGGGGTTTTTTTGTCTTCAAGTTAGTAACAGTAAAAAATAGGATACTTTTAAAAAAAGGACATAACCCATCAAGGGCAAAGGACTATTGTTACATGGCAGCATGGGCGTCGGAACGGGGGGGGGGGGGGGGGGGGGGAGACAGGGGGCCCCCCCAAAAAA
>WWET01003578.1:37918-66921 GCA_011038615.1 Limnodynastes dumerilii
TACTACTTATCATTTCTAGGAATGACCTTCAATGGACATCTATAGTATTCGGCCAAAAACAGGGTCTGAGCGACTGAGCATGCTTGAGCATGAGTAATGATCTGATTAAGTATTTATTGTTAAGTTTATGTATATCTTAAAAAAAACTATTTTTAAGGCTCATAACAGAAAATTCTGACGTCCTGAGCGATAGCTCTCATACAGTAAACATAGACAGAGCAATATTTCCATCCTAATAGGAATAATACATTGTGATTGAATCACTCAGTAAGACTAAACAATTTGATTATGGGATCCATGCTTTTGGTGGGGTTATGACATATGTTCTTTCCATACACTACACAATAATCTGTTTGGTTTATCTGCACAATTGTCATATTGTGTCTGGCTATATTTAGTTACTTGTAGTCTAGTTTGACAATCTAAAGCTGATTATAGACTCAGCAACTATCCATTGGGGTCATTCTGGGAGAGGTTAGTTTTCCTAAATTAAACAATATTTTGTCCAATCTGGTAGATTGAACAGATTATACTTTAGTGTACAGACAGTTTAATACCCTATCAATGATGAGATAGTCAACTATCGGACACACAACATAAATTTATGCTGCCACAAACAAATGGGCCAGGTCCAGACCTACGATCGTGTTACATTTGTTAGCGTATTTATGCTATCGTAAGTACTATGCACTCCCCCAGGCACTCCCTTCGACGTACTTTTGCCGTTTTACACTAAGCAAACGCTACCTTAACTTTTCAAAGCGTAACCGTGCACATACATAGCGTCCTGACGGACGTAACTGCCTCACCCAGGCCATACTGTACGACTTAAATGCCTCACCCTGCCTCCAGTGTGTAGTTCAAGCGTAGTTACGGCTAACGTATTTTTGGCACGCCCCTTCGTGCATAGTTACTACAATGTTACGGCCGCCCTGAGTTACGCATCGTAGCATCTGCCGTGCGCATGTGCAGAATATACAAACAGTCGAAATTACGCTACCAGCTAGCGGAAAATCGCTTGCGTACGTAGGTCTGGAGCTGGCCCATTGGGCCTAATCACTATACAGCAGACAATACAAAACTCTACATTAAAGTCACATACAAGTGTAAAAACATCTGCCTTAACGTAAGACCGGCTGCTTAGATTAGGTTTCGGAGTTTTGGCTGCATAATAAGAACCAACAGACACGGTCTTCTCATCATGAGTGTAATTTTAAAACAGAAGCTCTGCTTTTCAGTTTAAAACATGCACCAGAGGGATATCTATATTTCCTGGAAACAAGTTCTGAAATCAGGATACTCTGTTGCATTACCCATTTTACAGCTAACAGATAGTGCTATGGTTATCAGTAATTATTTAGCAATGTTTTCCTGCTGTGTGAATAAAAGACAGAATGTACTACCTAGGTAAACTACATTTGCAAATACCTATTGACTTATTTGATGTTCTTTATGACTGGGGTTGTAAGCAAAGACTTATTGACTCTTCCTCAGCTCTAATATGGTCTTGCAGAGCTGTATGCATTGCAGTGCGGTAATATTCACAATTATTATTAAATATCATATGTGAGAGACAAAGTGCACTGTGATAGATCAGTGTAAATGACTGCTCTGGGACTGATATCTAATTGTACATTTAATTGATTTGCACATATTTAAAGTTCAGCTGATTGCTTTTGATAGTCTTTATGTAGTTATTAAAAGTGTAAATGTAAAAGTGTAAATTAAAAGCGTGGCGCTGAAATTGCCTCAAACTCAAAAGAATACTGCAGGTGGTTAAGTACAAAAATAAATATAAAATTATTCACAAACAATAAAAAAAACAATAAACAGCACAACCAATCATCACCATAAAAATGGTAACACTAAAAAACTGCCTAATCACCATAACTCGGGTAAATATAATGTAGGGTAAAACACAGCCTGCAGGGCAACACCATAGGATGGAAAGAAAGGGGTGGCCTGAATGGTGAGTAATATATACAGCTGTGTACCCTATAAAAAAAACGACTTGGGGGATATAGTAGATAAGTCCAGCTGATTACAACACTAGCCAGCTTATATTGGTACTTTATAATAATTCAGTGATATCAGCAGTCCATTGGATATAATCCCTGGTACTTGAAAACCAGCATATAACCGTAGAACCACACAATATGGATCGTATTAATGTTCAAACAGGGGTAAATGGTTTATCACAACCTAATCCCATAAATTTATAATATGTATCCAAATGACGTTGCTAAGATTGGTTTAATGGATCCACTCATAAAAAAAAGAAAGCTGAGCCCATGTGGGCAATACTCAATTGTTAACGATGGTAACCACAAGTAAATTGGCGTGGAAATAAATCAGTCACAGTGTGGTAGTGAATATCATAAAGAGAGAAGATGGAAATTGTAACCTGAATTCCAAGTGCTGGTACAAGCCGAGTCCTTAGCAGGGGCGTTTGCACAATCAATCGGGCAGTCATTTAGACACAATGCTTACACCGGGTGTCCCCGGAGGTAAGCATGGATGATATGCAATGTAATCCCGATCGTAGGGTGGTGATAGGCAGTGGTGAGCAGTCGCTAATAACACCTCTTGCAACGCGTTTTGTCCCGGCTTGGGACTTTTTCAAGACTTTTTCACTGCCTAGTATTCTTTTCAGTTTGAGGCAATTTCAGCGCGGCTATTTCCTTTTTCTATGTTTTCTGAGTATTGCACAACTCTTAGCCTGAGTGATATTGCTTCTACTCAATGTATTAGATTTACTTTTACTTTTATAGTGTTAATATTGGTATCAAATACTGTCAAAGAAGACCACTATCATCATCACTATCATTGGCGCTCATCAATATATTTCTTTATGTAGTTATTAGTTTGTTTGATCTAATATTCCTAAACAACAAGTATTTTTGGCAGTTGGAGTTACTTATATCACCAACAAATGCATCTACACTGCCGAAAATCCATCATTGTTTGGCCACTGTGTAGATCAGCTTTAAGATATTAAAATTCTTCTGAATTCACCAAAACACAAAAATGAGAAGTTTCGGTATATTTATATTAAGAGACCAAGCCAAGAGTCTTGTGACTTTTTCATTTACCAGCATCTTTTTGTGTCTGTAACCAAACCTCTTAACCTCATTTTAACTTTGTAGAGACAATGCTAGTTTAAGAGGTCTCTCATATTGGTGGATGTCAATCCTGCTGGTCTAGATGTTTATTTATATCCTGAATGCTTGCTATAAGCCAATTACAAGGTCTGACAAGATGTAATGAGCGTAAGGAAGATAAATACGGCAGTAATATTCACAAGGCTATGGGAAGCCAATGTAAGCATCGGTAGATGTATCTGATGTTGCGGATGGTGTTGTTTGAGTTGTAACACAAGGATTAGCTTTCTTGTTGACTGGCAACATATCAAAATGGCTCCTTTATACACATCATTTACTTCTATTAGTCCCTGTTTGTGGCTATCATCCAACTTTGATGACCCTCAGCCAAGCTCATAAGCTCATTAAAAAAAAATTGCCATTCTTATTCACATCTTGTCCTACTTAACATACTTCTTTCTGTGGCTAAAACAAGCTACTGATGTTTTGGAAATGGTTCAGTGTGAAGGATTGAATTAGAAACCATCTTGGTGACAAGGAGCAGCTGTTTCTTTTGCTATTCACACTGGCATTTTACTTGAAAGAAAACAAAATTTGGCCATGTAGTTCCTCCCCCCCACCCACGGTTATACATCTGTAGCAATTTAAGCTTTCCTAAGTTAAGCGCTGGCGATGAACACATAAATATTTATCATTTGTAATATTCATAGAAACGTATAAATTTACCCACTCACTTCTGTTTTTATAATAAAACTATATTAACCATTCAATTACAAATGCCACAAATACTGAAAATGTTCACATATGGCTAGTATAGTAAGTAGATGCATTTAACCTGAGATAGAGAATAAGAAATAATTGCAGAGAAGGGTCATATTCTACTGTATCTATCTATCTATCTATCTATCTATCTATCTATCTATCTATCTATCTATCTATCTATCTATCTATCTATCTATCTATCTATCTATCTATCTATCTATCATAAGATATGGTTCATAAAATCATGACTGGAAAGGAATGTATGTTTGCCAGCATAGTCCATAAAATCTAAGGTGCTAAATAGCTCTTCTGGCAGGTTCCCAGTGAAACACTGATCATATTATATATGTTTTATAATCTCCATAGTGTGTGTGTGTATACACACACACACACACACACACACTCACACATTATGGAGATTGGGAAATATGCTGGTTATTGGATAAATATCTCTTTATATCTGCATTTTATATACAGTCACCATAACAATCATAGCACTGAATATAGACAGTAGACACCATAAGATTGGCTATATAATTGGTCAATATTTATTATCATTGAAAAGGTTTATGTCAGCAGGGGTACCTTGCTATGAGCAATTTGTTCAGCATAGCACCGCTTTATAACACAGACATAAAAATCATTGACAATCTAAATTTAAAAAAATAAATAACTTCCTTACCCTGTCTTGCTTCTGCTCCTGTGTCTCTCCCTACTGCTATCCTCTGTTTGTTGTCCCCCCTCCACTCTGTCCTGTCCACTCCCCCAGTATGTCTTCTTCTCTCATATACTGTCCCTCCATCAGCTTTTAATCTCCTCTGTCTTGTCTGCTTCCTTTGCTCTGTCTTCTTTTTCTCTCTACTGTCCACTACCTCCATCCAGTCGTCCTTTGCTGTGTCTTGCCTGCTTCTCAGTTCTTTTTCTTCTGTCACTGCCACCACTACAATTGACTTTCCAACCATCACGGTTACATACAACATCCCTGCATTTAGTCAGCAACATTAGAGAATGTGGCAACTCCTGCATACATGCACATACACACACATGGGTTTAGGGAATGAATGGTCTGATGTGCAATCAATTCTACAGTAACTTTCAGTAGAGGTTACCCACCCACCCATTATATATATTTGGTCAGTTATGGTTCTTTTACTAAAAAGAACTTTTTTTTATATGGGTTGGGGGTCCAGGAAAGGTATTTCTCTCCCATTCTGCACTTTCTTACATTTACATTTACACAGATATTCCATTTATTTGTCATTATAAGTCATAATATAATCCACTTGTGATGCTATTACATAGTTTAGATTTTTATCTTCAAGCAATCTATTTTGTTGGTGTTTTAAGATGTCTCAGACTTATTATCTTAGGTCAGGAAATTTAAGCACATGATCTAACACTAGGGGATGCTGTAAGAGAGAACATCTAGATTTCCGTATGCAACATAACCTCTTTTATGCACTAAAGATTACTAATGTCACTTAAGAAGCATTGTGATGTAGCTGCTCACACCATGTCCTTTGGGCACTTTAATATGCTCGCTATTGTAATTAGTGTATCCATGGCATGTTTTATTTAGTTTTGCACCTCTAGTTGTAATATGGAATATGCTACAAAAGAACATTACCTATTACACTGGATACTCTTGATACATCTTGTGTTTGAGAGTAGCGGTTACGATTTGGGTTCTTTCGTTTACTTGTTGCAGATCTTGCTGTCCTCAGGTGAACCTCGCTTGCTTTAAAAAAAGCAACCATGAATGGTTGTTTGTCATATGGCCCATCTCTGCCAACCAAACCTGCAGCTCTTGTGTTTACATTCTGACCTGGAACCAAATGACAGAAATTTTAGATGTCTTTGTTAGTTAAGTGAAATCTAGGTTGTATAAATATCCATGACTACTTACAAATATTAAAGGAAAAAAGTGGTTAAAAAAATTACAATAGTTCGGAGAAATTGACATCCACGACTGACATTATTAAAGGTTTTTTCAAATACTACGAAAATCTTTATACAGCACTCCCTGATAATCCATCCCTACATGATAGTCTATTGGATGAGGCTAAATTGCCTAGATTGTCCGCAGAACAGAGAGAATTCTTAAAATCCCCTATTTCAGAGGAAGAAGTGAAATTCGTTATTGCGGGTCTCCATAGTAATAAATCTCCTGGACCTGATGGCCTGACGGCTGAATTCTACAAAATATTACAACCAAATATCACTAATTTCCTGACTTCCCTATTTTGTAAGTTACATACAGATGGCCCATCATATCCCTCATTCAATGAAGCTCATACAATCTTCCTTCCAAAACCAAATAAAGTTATACATCTCATCTCTTCCTATCGCCCAATCACTTTATTAAACCAAGACTTTAAAACTCTAGCCAAAATCCTTGCCAATCGCCTACAGCGACTACTCCCAAATATATTAACCTCGCATCAACTTGGTTTTACCAATGGCCGCCACTCTGTTAAGGGAGTGCGTATGGCCATTGCAGCAGTAGTAGCCACCACCCAACGTCATAATGCAAAACATTCTGAAGTCTTAGAGAAATACAAAGGTGTAGTGGGTGAAAAGCACTGGTTAAGTGTGAAAAATGACAATGGTAAATAATTATTTATATCTGAACATAGAAATAATTTTCTAAGTAATTTTCATAACGGCATATATGGATAAAGGTGGTTTTTGGAAAGTCACTTAAAATTGGTAGCAATGGATGTGGATCGATGGTGAGAATTATGCCTCCCACAAATGGTCCATATTTATGAAAGAAATATAAGACAGAAAAACACAAAGTGAGTTTTCATATAAGTAGGATGTGATAACACTGAGCTTGAATTAAAATATTTTACTATTATAAAACAAGACAAAAATTTATAAAATACACAATAAAAATACAATAGTCCTTTTGGAGCAAGAAAAGTCTTATATGAATGCTCCTACCCCTTTGTATTTCTCTGTTTCCATTTTTGAAAGGTATGGACCCTTTCTGTTAGTGGGAGACTGCTGCAGGTTAATCTATTAGCGCTTTTAAAGTGGTATACTCCATATTTACTCATTCTGAAGTCTTACTCAGCTTGGATGCTGAGAAGGCCTTTGATAAAATTTCATGGCTCCATTTACATCGAATTTTAGAAGCAGGGATATTTGGAAGGGAGTTTGCACAATTTATTAAATTTATGTATGATAACCCCTCTACTCTTGACTCATTATCGCATGCCCCCTCCCCAAACAGTCTTGTTTCATTAGTGCATGATGCCCCCCTCCCCTAACTGTCTTTATTCATTATTGCATGATGCCCCCCTCCCCAAACTGCCTTGATTCATCCTCCTCTCTCCCTGTCAGTCTGACGGTGCACACTGTGCAATGCGCTGTCAATCATTCATCTAGGTCTAGGTTCCGACAGGGGACTGGTGACTGAGCTTCCTCTCTCCGTCACCCTTAAACATTTTACACCCAGTGCGGTCCGCACTCCCATTGTGATGCCACTGCAGCGGGGGGTAGCAGGGGGAGGGGAGCGCCCCTCTGGCTTGGCGCCCCCCTTCCTCGCTTACCCCGCTTACTGTGTTCCGCCGTCCCTGCATACCTAGGAGTGATGATACCTAAGGATATATCTAAGTTATATCATCTTAATATGTGCAAACTTATTAAAGAAGTGATGGACGAACTTAAGGGATGGGAATCGCTTCCGCTATCCTACCTGGGTCGGGCCTCTTTAATTAAAATGATCAGCGTTCCTAAACTGTTGTACCCGTTACAGATATTACCCATTTTCCTTTCTAAAGCGGATGAATCAGCACTTAATTCGGCCTTCCATAAATTTATATGGCAAAATCAACCTCCCTGGATTAGCGTGATAAAATTACAGCAGACAGTTAAAAATGGAGGCATTAATTTTCCAAATATTCGCCTCTACAACTATGCTGCCATCCTTCGCCCTCTGAGAGATTGGCTACACAAAACTAATACTAATACTTATACCAATTCATTTATTGATCAAGCTTTCCTGGTAGACAGGGACTTAGTGGTGTTCCTACACTCTAATAAGGCAGCTATTCCAGGTGAGATCCTCTATTAATGTCTACATGGGTAACCTGGAGAGCTGTGCGGATGAGATATCAATTGCTTTATGATAGTTTCTTGTTTCTCCCTCTCCTTCAGAATCCAGCCTTTCAGCGAGACTCAGCCACATACCCTTTCATAGGATGGGGAGAGAAGGGTATCAAGGGTATCAAGGTCTCGGAGACAGTGGAAAAATGTGAATTACCCATTGCCTTACTTTCTTTGTTTACCAGGCAAAACATTATGCTAAGTCTGTGGTGGAGAGATTTTCGCCTCAGGATTGTCATAATTCCCTTGACCAAGAACTCATGAAATCATTGGTAATGAAGAGGGCTATTTCATTACATTACAACCTTCTCCGCATCCCTTTAGACCATGCTAAATTGGTCAGGGGATTATCCGTGTGGTCAATTGTTTTTCTGGAGCTTGAGATTGAGGACATATTAAAAGCACTTGATTACTCCAGATCTGTACTTACTTCTAGTACATTTCGAGAGGTGCTCCTCAATGTATTTCATAGAGGTTACTTGTCTCCGAAGCATAGGTTTGCAATGGGGGTGTCTGACTCTGATAATTGTCTTAAATGCGGTGCCAGGGGCGTCTCTTTGATTCATTGCCTATGGGAATGCCCCCGAATAAAAACATTCTGGAAACATGTACAAATGTATACCTCTGCATACTTGTTAGAATATGCTCCTTTATCCCCTCAATGGGTGGTGTTGGGTATCCCAGACCCTTCCTTACGTTTTACCAAAGGCAGTAGAAAACTACTATTAATAGTATCTGCAGTGGCAAAAAAATGCATCCTGTAGAATTGGATTCAGACAACCTTGCCAACTATAACCATGTTTCGAGACAAGTTTATATAATATTCAGTTTAGATTGGCTGGAAGCATCTTTGGGCAAAGAGAAGCGAACCTGTAATTTTTTCGGGATTTGGGAAAGTTTCATAGGGGCAGATCCAGAACAAAGCTTCTGTGCGAATTTATTCGTGGCGGACACGTCAAATCGCTATTTTGTATGAAATGCGCATGCACACGACAGATAATATGCTACCTAACATAACGTAAATATAAATGTATGGGTCATTTACGTATTTTCTGTGTAAATTCGTACATGTGGGCATGCCAATTTTGGCAAAACTACGTCTAAAATACGCAATGTAGGCGGGGCTTTTCATTTAAAGTGTACAGTAAAGGCATGCTTAGCTGCATAAGTCCATGTTGCCCATCCGTAAGTTTGTGGACAACAGCGGTTAAGCGGTCAAAAGTTAAGGTAGAGTTTGGAAAGCGGAACTCGGTCAAAATACGTACATTCAAGGGGTGTGCCTAGGGGAGAGTATAGAAGGTACGCACGTGTAAATACGCTACGCTAGTAAACGAATTGCAAGTGGAGTTATGGATCTACCCCATAGATACTTTGCCACCTAATGTTAAGAAACAAATATATCAATGTTTCAATCAAACTACATGGTATGAGCTACGGTTGGTTTCCAATGACCCTCTATTGTTCTGCCTGCATAAGTCTATATATTAATGCATGATCACTAACAGAGGCGAATTTTGTATTTTTATGTAAAATGTTGTACCTATGTGCTTTTATCTGATTTATCCCTTGCAATGCATGGTTTGCTGATATGTCTTTTTCTAAATTGTATACACTAAGTATAATTGGTCTATTGAAATATGCTGTGTTTTGAACCTTTTTATTTACATGTTGTGTTGTAAATTGTTTTATGATGTTTACCTGAAACTCCAATAAAAATTGTGTTAAAAAAAAATGACAATAAAGAAATGTTTGGTGCACAATGGCATAGCTAACATCTGCATTTCTTTGCACATATGCACATACAATTACAGAAATCCAGACCAGAATTCAACTCACTGCAAGGACCACTTAAATTTGGAGGGGCGTTCCATGGGAGGGATGTAGAGGATGGATGAATGTAAAGTAAGGGCATGCTCATGCTAGTGAACCTAATCCAGACTAAACATAGAAGTATGCACAGTTTATAGCTAAATATCGCTACATTAAGGTAGCTGCTGAAGGCAACACTGCCCAGCCTATATCAGGCAATTGTAAAGCATTTAAAGAAAAAAGCCTATCTATAGGGTAGTGACCTGTATTAGCGTAGAACAATTATGCAATAATAATTATTCCGAGCAAGGCAAATATATCTTGCAGGCTAATGAGTATGTCACATGTGACATAGTGAGTCATGTGGGACATGACTCACTAAATGGCCTTTAACCTTCTGAACGCAACGCTTGGTAAGATGGTGGTAAGATAATGCTCCTTATGCATTGTTGGATTAAAAAAAAGAAAAAAATAAGAAGATTAAAAAAAAAAAAAAAAATGTGATTTAATCTAAAGCTAGTTTTATTCATAAATATACTATTACTATCCTCACATTGCCAGTGAAGCACTCGCATGAAGCATAACCACCATTTCAAGTATACATATTAATGTGCTACCTGGATGTATCTGGGAATGTAGCTGCTGTGCTTGGCTGAAGGTGAATTTACATGCAGTTAATTTTGTGTACAAGCCTGAGTCAGGTCCATTATTATTTATTTATTATTTTATTTATTAACAGGTTTTTATATAGCTCCAACAGATTACGTAGCGCTTCACAATTTTAACAATCAGTATAAACAAGACTGGGTGGGTAAGAGGACCCTGCTCACAAGCTTACACTCTATAGGACAGTGGGCTTGGATAGTGGCACAGTTGGAAATTTTTGGGATATTGACGCCGCCAAAAGTTGGGGAATATTAACACATCCTTTATTACCTCCTATCACCGCCTGTGCTTAAATGGTAAACTTCTACCAAGGGGTCAAATTACTCTCATCACTAGTATCCGTCTCTTTATAGAAACCTGGCACTCCGAATTAATTCAGTTTTATCTCATCTCTTCTCGGCCGCTAGACTGGTAATAGGTCATTCCTGGCTTTCAAAATATAATCCAGTCATTGATTGGACCAAGCGAGAAATCATTTGTTGGAATCCCTGCTGCAAGTGTTGTTTGAGCCTACCTGTGCGTAATATCTCTCTAACCAAGCCAGAAATTTCATGTTTTAATATGCTGATTATGCTGATGTGTTTTCTAAAAATGAAGCTGAAAAACTTCCTCCTCATAATCCATATGAATGCACCATTTAAATTCCTAGAGCTCCTTACCTTAAGGGTAGATTATTCTCCTAGTCTCTTCTGGAAACCAAAGCCATGGATGATTGTATCAAAGAAAATCTACTAAAAGGATTTATTTATCCTTCACGTTCCCCCATGGGGGCAGGATTTTTCTTTGTTTATAAGAAGGATGGTTTCTATATTGGTTATATTGGTTAGGGGCTGATTAAAATTAGTATTCAAAAAATAAGCATCCCTTGCTTCTAATCACCTATTTATTTGATAAGCTTTAGGATGCTGTCATTTACAATAAATTTGACTTACATGGAGCTTATTACTTGATTAGAATTTGTAAAGAAGACGAATGGAAAACAGTGTTAAACACCCAAACCAGTAATTATGATTATCTGGTAAAGCCTATTGGCTTGTGTAACACTCCAGCAGTGTTACATTACCTGATTAATGATATCCTGAGGGACTTTACTGGCATCTTTGTTATTGTTTACTTAGACATGAAAATCAATTATTCTCTAAAATAAAAAAAATGTGAGTTTGAGGTTACCAGTGTAATTTTCCTAGGATACGTTTTAACACCAAGGCTTTGTGATGAATCCAGCTAAAGTTAAAGCCATTTTGGATTGAGCCCAACCTACTGATCTTCAGGCTATTCAAAGGTTCCTAGGCTTCACCAGCTATTATCGTCATTGTATTTGCACTTTCTCTGTCCTGGTGACTCCCATCTCTGACATCACTAAAAAAAAAGCTCATACATACAATTGGCCAAGGAAGGCTGTTAAGGCTTTTGAAATGCTAAAAATGTATTTTACCACTGCTCCCATTCACCATCATCCTAATCCTGAGCGGTCCTTCATTGCCGAGGTGGATGCCTCAGATGTGGAAGCTGGGTGTTATCTCAAGTCAACCCTGCTGATAATAAATTATATAATTATATCCATGTGCCTACATGTCAAAGAAATTTTCCCCTGCTGTGTTATAGGAAGCCGGGAACTGTTGGCCATTAAGCTGGCCTTTGAAGAAGGGAGGCATTGGTTTGAAGGGACTAATCACAACACTACTCTACTCAGTGATCATAAAAATCTAGTATTCATCTGCTAAAATACTAAATCCTTGTCATGGTCATAGGGTTTTATTTTTCACAAGATTTTCCTTTTTCATTACCCATTGCCCTAGGTCTTTGAATCACCAGGCTGACACACATTATTGGTCCTTCTTGACTGAAGATTCCTCCTTCATTTGCCCGTTAACAACCATTCCTCCTATGTTTATGATTGCCAGCTTTATGCAAGATTTGCAATCTCAGCTCCTACAAGCACAACATCTGGTCCCCAAACATACGGCTCAGAATCATCTCTTCATTCCTTTCACTTTAAGGAAATCAGTTCTTTAAGAATGTCATTTATCAAAGTTGCCTATTTTTGCTCAGACAAATTGGCTAGGTATTCACATTATGGACCCCTCCATCCCTTGTCTGTTCCTAAACATCCATGGACTCATCTTCATTACTGATCTCCCAAAATCCCAGGGCTTTACAACTATTTGGGTAGTCGTTCATAGGTTTAGCAAAATGGCTCATTTAATTTCTCTTTGCAGTCTACCCTCAGCTAAGTTATTGGAAGAACTGTTTGTTAAGCATATTTTCAGGTTACATGGATTGCCCAGGGATGTTATCTCAGACCATGGGGCACAGTTTGTAGCTAGGTTTTAGAAGGCATTTTGTAGACAGAAAGGGTTAATCAGGCCCTTAAACAGTACTTACATTGCTTTTCTTCTTTTTCACAGAAGGCATTAATTCTACCCATTCAGCTACCAAGATTCCCCTTTTTTTGTGTGTTTTGGGCCATCACCCTCGGGCTAGTTCATTATGTTGATCCTGATCATACCTCTGATGTTGGTGTTTTCAGGTTCACTAAGTGCATTAGATTGGTTTGGCGGTATAACGGAGAGTGAATAAGACTTTTTCATAGCTGCTCTTGTTTCCAAAACCAGGATAGATCAGCATAGTTGTAACTTCAAAGTAGGGGATAGAGTCTGGCTCTCGTCAAACCTCACAGATGTTAGGTCCTCGTTTCATTGGTCCATTTGAAATTATTCGACTGATCAATCTCGTAACTTTCCATTTGAAATTATATTCTACAATGCACATTTCTTTGTTAAAACCTTATAGTAACTCTGGCCCGTATTCACAGATACGTTCTTGTGCTGAGTTCCGTGCGTATTTTTAGGATCGGATTCACTGCGCAATATTTACGCTATTTACATTGAATTTACACATGGAAGTCCATTAGGCATGTATGTGTGAATCGCACTTGGGGACATACGTGCGGGGGGGCGTGGTTGAAATCCGTACGGACAAAGTTACGTGAAAATGGGTGGGGGGAGGCATTTAAATGACCATTTGAGGGTGTGGTTAGTTACATATGCATGTACGTAAGTATTATACACATGGAAATGCACATATAGAGATAAGGGTGTCCTATGGAGGCGTAAGTCACCGAAAACCCATCTGTGTGAGGGGAATGTTACCTTTAACTAATAGATCTGTGAATACGGCCCTCTGAGATATTTGGGTCACATTCCCTCTCTAAGCCTGCTACTATTTTGTATTTAGACTAGTGTCTTAATACAGACCTCCTGAGTACACATATAGCAAAAGGATAGGGACTCACCTGCAGGAGGTGCTTTGATGCTGGGCAGGTGAGCTTAACCCAATATAGCTATATTGTGAACTAAACCTCCTTTTTATTTATGTGCTGACACATAGTGTTATATAATGTTTGCATGGAGCACCAGTCCTCTCTTTTGTTCCTATTTTAGTAGATGGTAATAGGGAGTTCATGGTTCATTGGCAAGTTTATGGTCCTGAGAAGCGAGAATGGATGGCTGCTGAAAACTTACATGCTGACAAAATTCTTAAGAAATTTTAAAATAAATTTCCTGGGAAACCTGCGTTTAGGGGTCTTTTTGTTATACATTTTTTATTTGAACAGTTTTTCCATTTGTAGAATGACATTGCACAACATTGAAATAGCGGATAGACAGTCCACACATCACATATTGGGCGTGGCCCATTTCAAAATCACATGCACATTATGTAGATGAAAGTTGGCATTACGGGCCTATTAATACACAATAAACTCTTAGACAAAGAAAAGGACAGACAGACACAGGACATGGACAACATAGAAGACTGGTCAGACCAGATTCCAATGTCTCGGAATCAAATATTTTTAGCATTAATTAGGTGTTTGAGAAGAGATTTTTTTGTAGCCTGGGTCAGTTGGAAGATTTTTGTCCAGATTTCCTCACTAAAGATTCTGGGGAGGTCTTTTTCCCAGGCATCCACAAAATGTACAGGGCCTGTGAAAATTAGATTAGTAATAAGCCCATAGAGTAGAGAAATAGGGTGCCGAGGGAGATTGGGAGCCACACAAAGGCTTTCAAATGGGGAGAGTGGCCTGGAAAATTGAGATCAATTATCACCGGTCATGAAATAATTCCAAAGTTGGAGGTAGCCTCAAAAGTCTTTGTGTTATAAGGAGAAAGTATCCTTCAGGTCTGCAAAGGTCAGGAGGCTCCCCACTTGCACCGGCTGGTGGACCCTGTGGAGCCCCGCTTCCTCCTAACTAGAGAAAATGCTTGGAGATTTGCCTGGCGGAAAGTCAGTGTTGTGGGTAAATGAAGTGAGTGGTGAGAAAGGTAAATAAATATAAATAACAGTTTCACAGCAGAGGTACCTCCAGCATTGGAGCGTGGGGCTAATGGTTGGGTGGTTCGAACGTGGAATGGATAGAAGCCAGGGTAGGATCTGGAGCGGTATAGGGGAGTGAAAATTTTCCAAAGCGGACCATTGATTATATTTCCCAGGTTGGGACCACTCCAGGATTCTCGTTAGCATGGTAATAGCCTTTTAAAAATGGTAGTTGGAGGCCACCTCAATCCCTTTTCCTCAATAAGATTGCCATAGAACATTTAGATTTCTTACCCCTCCAAACAAACTCCACCTGCACTCCAGTGCTGCTGTGCTACTCAACCTGCACTTCAGCCTATCTGGTATTTTCTGTGCTACTCCATCTCCGCTCCAGTCTGTCTGGTAATTACTGTGCCACTCCATCTGCACTCGAGTCTATCTGGTATATTCTGTTCTACTCCATCTGCACTCCAGTCTATCTGGTAATTACTGTGCTACTCCAGCTACACTCCAGTCTATCTGGCAATAACTATATGTCTCCATCTGTATTCCAGGTTATGTGGTATCTATACCATCATCTGGCCAGTCCGGACTATTCGCATAGTGTAGAATTGGTAACTGGGGACCGCAACCTGCTACCGGTTCGCAGCCAAGACCATCCCCACCATCAAGGGCTTTGGTGAACCTCGTCCAGTGGTTAGACCTCGCACCCTGGTGTAGTAGTTTTACATAACATATACATGCACTATGACCGTCTAATAGTTTCTCTGTGGAGAGACTCCTCCAGCCCTGCTTTAAGATGTTATCTCAGACCATGGGGCACAGTTTGTAGCTCGGCTTTAGAAGGCATTTTGTAGACAGAAAGGGTTAATCAGGCCCTTAAACAGTACTTACATTGCTTTTCTTCTTTTTCACAGAAGGTATTAATTCTACCCATTCAGCTACCAAGGTTGAAAAAGCTACCCCTTTTTTTGTGTGTTTTGGGCCATCACCCTCAGTTCATTATGTTGATCCTGATCAGGCCTCTGATGTTGATGTTTTCAGGTTCACTAAGTGCATTAGATTGGTTTGGCGGTATAGCGGAAAGTGAATAAGGCCCTTTTCATAGCTGCTATTGTTTCCAAAACCAGGATAGATCAGCATAGGTGTAACTACAAAGTAGGGATAGAGTCTGGCTCTCGTCAAGCCTCACAGAAGTTAGGTCCTCGTTTCATTGGTCCTTTTGAAATTATTCGACTGATCAATCTCGTAACTTTCCGTTTGAGATTATATTCTACAATGCACATTTCTTTGTTAAAACCTTATAGTAACTCTGGGCCGTAATCACAGATACGTTCGTGTGCCGAGTTCCGTGCGTTTTTTAGGATCGGATTCACTGCGCATGCGCAGTAACTTTATTTACGCTATTTACATTGAATTTACACACGGAAGTCCATTAGGCATGTACGTGTGAATCGCACTTGGGGACATACTTGCGGAGGGGCGTGGTTGAAATCCGAACGGACAAAATTACGTGGAAGTGGGTGGGGGGAGGCATTTAAATGACCATTTGAGGGTGTGGTTAGTTACATACGCATGTACGTAAGTATTATACACATGGAAATGCACATGTAGAGATAAGGGTGTCCTATGGAGGCGTAAGTCACCGAAAACCCGTCCGTGTGAGGGGAGTGTCATAAGTGTTGCCTTGCAACGTATAATTGCATACCTTTAACTAATGGATTTGTGAATACGGCCCTCTGAGAGGTTTGGGTCACATTCCCTCTCTAAGCCTGCTACTATTTTGTATTTAAGACTAGTGTCTTAATAAAGACCTCCTGAGTACACATATAGCAGATGGATAGGGACTCACCTATAGGAGGTGCTTTGACGCTGGGCAGGTGAGCTTAACCCAATATAGCTATATTGTGAACTAAACCTCCTTTTAATTTATGTGCTGACACATAGTGTTATATAATGTTTGCATGGAGCACCAGTCCTCTCTTTTGTTTCTATTTTAGTAGATGGTAATAGGGAGTTCATGGTTCATTGGCAAGTTTATGGTCCTGAGAAGTGAGAATGGATGGCTGCTGAAAACTTACATGCTGACAAAATTCTTAAGAAATTTTATAATAAATTTCCTGGGAAACCTGCGTTTAGGGGTCTTTTTGTTATAAATTTTTTATTTTAACAGTTTTCCATTTGTAGAATGACAGTGCACAACATTGAAATAGCGGATAGACAGTCCGCACATCACATATTGGGCGTGGCCCATTTCAAAATCACATGCACATTATGTAGATGAAAGTTGGCATTATGGTCCTATTAATATACAATAAACTCTTAGACAAAGAAAAGGACAGACAGACACAGGACATGGACAACATAGAAGACTGGTCAGACTTCCAATGTCTCGGAATCAAATATTTTCAGCATTAATAAGGTGTTTGAGAAGAGATTTTTTTGTAGCAAGAGATTAGCATGTAGGAGAAGGAAAGGAGCCAGAATTCCAGGGAGGTCGGTACATCATTACCCAGAATAAGTTTAGATAGTTGGAAAATTTGATTCCAATAGGGAACAATTTTTTAGCAAGACCACCATATATGTATAAAGGTCCCTACCACCAGATTGCACCGCCAGCAGGAGGCCGAGATGGTGGGGGAGATCTTGTTTAGCAAGACAGCGACTCTGTACCACCTATTTATTATTATTATTTTTATTGTTTATTTATAAGGCGCCACTAGGTGTCCGCAGCGTTGTACAAAATACAATAAAATACAGTACAGACATACAGGGTAGGGATGGACAGCATAGTATATATTAAATACAATATGACTATAAAAATATCACAGAATAACCATAAAGCAATGAATGAAGCAAGCACAGAACCCAAGGCAAAATACGAGATGTCAAGCTTTGAAGATCAGGATTGGGTGCAGTGAGAGGTTGAGAGGGAGCCAACAGGTGGGGATTGGGTAGCAGAGGGGGACAAGAAGGTACAAAGTGAGGAGGGAGTGGTGGAGGAAGCCTATAAATGTTTTTATACTCTGTCTCTATAACGGCAACACTTGGTGAGCATGCCTGGGTCAGTTGTAAGATTTTTGTCCAGATTTCCTCCCTAAAGACTCTGGGGAGGTCTTTTTCCCAGGGATCCACAAAATGTAGGTGGCCTGTGAAAATGAGATCAGTAATAAGCCCATAGAGTAGAGAAATAGGGTGCTGAGGGAGATTGGGAGCCACACAAAGGCTTTCAAATGGGGAGAGAGGCATGGAAAAGTGAGATCAATTATCACCGGTCATGAAATAATTCCGAAGTTGGAGGTAGCCTCAAAAGTCTTTGTGTTATAAGGAGAAAGTATCCTTCAGGTCTGCAAAGGTCAGGAGGCTCCCCACTTGCACCGGCTGGTGGACCCTGTGGAGCCCCGCTTCCTCCTAACTAGAGAAAATGCTTGGAGATTTGCCTGGCGGAAAGTCAGTGTTGTGGGTAAATGAAGTGAGTGGTGAGAAAGGTAAATAAATATAAATAACAGTTTCACAGCAGAGGTACCTCCAGCATTGGAGCGTGGGGCTAATGGTTGGGTGGTTCGAACGTGGAATGGATAGAAGCCAGGGTAGGATCTGGAGCGGTATAGGGGAGTGAAAATTTTCCAAAGCGGACCATTGATTATATTTCCCAGGTTGGGACCACTCCAGGATTCTCGTTAGCATGGTAATAGCCTTTTAAAAATGGTAGTTGGAGGCCACCTCAATCCCTTTTCCTCAATAAGATTGCCATAGAACATTTAGATTTCTTACCCCTCCAAACAAACTCCACCTGCACTCCAGTGCTGCTGTGCTACTCAACCTGCACTCCAGCCTATCCGGTATTTTCTGTGCTACTCCATCTCCACTCCAGTCTGTCTGGTAATTACTGTGCCACTCCATCTGCACTCGAGTCTATCTGGTATATTCTGTTCTACTTCATCTGCACTCCAGTCTATCTGGTAATTACTGTGCTACTCCAGCTACACTCCAGTCTATCTGGCAATAACTATATGTCTCCATCTGTATTCCAGGTTATGTGGTATCTATACCATCATCTGGCCAGTCCGGACTATTCGCATAGTGTAGAATTGGTAACTGGGGACCGCAACCTGCTACCGGTTCGCAGCCAAGACCATCCCCACCATCAAGGGCTTTGGTGAACCTCGTCCAGTGGTTAGACCTCGCACCCTGGTGTAGTAGTTTTACATAACATATACATGCACTGTGACCGTCTAATAGTTTCTTTGTGGAGAAACCCCTCCAGCCCTGCTTAAAAAACAGCCGAGTCAGCTCTTCTGTCAGTCACTGCACTAATGCTGACATGATGATGTTAGCATCAGTGAGGAGAAAGGCAGAGGAGTGAAGTTGTATTTGTTCTTGTTGTTCTGTCTGCCTCCTGTTTCAAGCAAGGGTCAGTTTCTCATAAAAAGCTGTGAGTGTTTAGTTTCGTTTTCTCCTTGCTCCAGCTTCCAGTATTTAGGATGTGAGTTGCTAAGCTGTAGTCAAAAAATATTTCTTAACGTGTTCCACTCAGTTGGATGTAATATAGTAAAAGAATATATAAATATGCAATATACGTGGTACAATGACATTTGAAAAAAGTATTATATAAATCATTTTCTAATCGACTAACACTTTAAAAACCCTCCACACTTTTGAGAATAGTAAAAGTTGAATAAAAGTGTGTATTGTATGAAAAATTGTACTACTCCTACCTACCTAACTGTTACGTAGATTGCATAAATGCGTAGTAGGTCATTTTGTAAAAATACGCACCTAAGAAGCAGAAGGTGTGAATATGGGCCATAGTGTTCTTGGTGATTAAATATGGTTGGGTGTGTCCCGGACTCCAGTGTTAAGTGTTAAGTATCCCTCGACCATTATCTGTTATTGGGATGCCTATTCATACCTCTGTGGTCACCTATTTTAATTCAGTCCTTATTAATCAACCATGTTCCCTTTTAATATGTAAAATGCCTTCATGTCATTATTTCAGTAATGTGCGCCTGACTGGATGCTATAAAAGTAAGCCCTCTGCTGTTTAATATATTGCATGTGTCATAATATTGTACTTTTGGTTATTACATTTTGCTAAAGTTTACACATTGTTATAATTATTCCCAGGCTGTAAAAAAAAAATATTTTAATGAATTTTCAACAAGGATGTAAAATTTCCACTAAGTACTTTCCATCCAATGATCCCAAGAATTTGGCTTACACGGTCTTCCCAAAATGTTTCTCCTGAGTGTATACTGGTTGTCTGTGGTTGGTTGAATTTTTTTAAGTTTTTCTCAGGAGCACCTCTTTCCTCCCTTGCTAGGAAATGTTTTGTTTAGCTTGGTATAAAACAGTAGGTGCTTGTTGTATTTAATTCCAGTGAGATTTCATCATATTATAATGCTGACCTCTTTTTAAAAAATAAAAAATAAATAAGGTTTAAAGCGGTGGATCTAGAAGTTTGGTTAGAGAGGGGAAGACATCAACCACTTGAAAGCCTGATATTTATAATTTAATATTCAAAATATCTATGTATTTAATATTTACCCATCTCTACCCATCTTTATCCATCTATTCTCATGACCATTACCCAGTGTCCAGCCCAGAGGCGGAACTAGCAAGTTGTGGGCCCAGGTGCAAAAAATATGCTTTGGCCCTGATGATATCCCAGGTAACCTGGTGGGGAGCTTTGATGGTGCAGTGATGACGGCTGTGGGCCCTTGTATCAGCATGGGCCCTGGTGCCGTTGCACCTGTTGCACCAATGGTAGTTCTGCCCCTGGTCCAGTCACTTACTATTGCGGGATGTTCTGATGTCCAGCTGTTTAGTGAGGAAGTTTGAAAGACCCTCAAATACAAACACTAATGATAATAATTATGGCTGGCCTCTCAACATTATAATAAAGTTGTTTGTATCCTTTTAAGTTGTGATATAATATTTGAAGGAAATATAGATTTTTTTTTCTGCTCAAAGAATTTGGTCAACTAATGTTTCACTATTAGCTTGATATGTTAAACTTACTGTAATGAAAGAGAATTCTGGTAATTCTGGCCACATTTGGGATATGAATAATCTAAGCATTGCTTACCGTCTCTGGTTTCCACACTAAGTTGTAGTCCAAGATTGCGTTGTGGATTCATTATCCATAAATTAGTTGTTGCAGTAATGTCAAATTCCAGCCATCCTTCTTCAGAAGCCCAAACTGTCTGGGTATCCAACAGAAAAAAGTCAGACTCCCTGTTATTCAAACAAAACAAAGTCATTTAACATGCTGTCTGTGCACATAATAATCCTAAAAGTAGTAGAAAACCAAACTAATGGAAACAAATATGTACCTAAACAAGCTAGACTGCAGTCCAGGCAGTGCAAATACAGTTTTATTTACCTTTAGGGAAAATACTACCTTCTTTTATAAATACCAATGAATATGAGATGGGAGATTGTTGTTTGGAGTGAACCTTGCTCAGTGAATGTGCAATCACACTAATTGTCATCTAGGGAGATATTTATCAATTTTATGTTGGCTTTAAAAGCTGATGCTGAAAATTTTACCAGATTTTTCAAAGGAACAAGTCCTATACAACAGTGTTTAGAGGTTCTTTTCATTTTAAGAGATATTGATAATGACATAAATTTATGAGTTAGAAGATCACAGTGTACTAAAAATACATGATGCATTTTTCATTAACAACATTATCAGTTTTTATCAATATTTATCTAAAAGCATCCAAACTCAAATACATGCCAACATCCGAATATGTAACAGGAAATCATTAAACTTGGAATGGTGTATTTTTTTGTTTTGTTACCGTACTGCTCCATACGGTACCATAAAGGCACAATACAGGTTTCTCTGATAAACTCCCTAGCGGTTGATGTCACTCCCATTGGTTCTCATTATTCTTCACCCCTCTCCTAGTAAATGAAACACTAAATCGATAGATGAATTAAACATAACTAAAAAGTGGTGAAAAGTAATAACCATTATAGAATGTCCCTATCTGGCCTCCCCGCCAGAACAAAATCTAACCAACATTTGTGTGTTTTCGACTAAGATTCTAAATTGGTAAACAAAACAAATTAATAAATCAGGTTTAAGTATAAATAAACAAAAGCTGCTGCACTTAGAAACTAAATGGGAGGGCAAATTCTTTCTCTATCCGGGATCCTTTCCTTATGGAATTCCAGCGGGTGCTCCTTTCTCTCTTCTCTTCATAACTCATCCACTTATTCGTTCATTTTAAACCTTTTGGCACCTATATTGTGCTAGGAACCAAAGGGAAGAGGAACACAACTACAAAGTTTAATCCCCCTTCCTGGTTACTGTATTAATCCAGAGTTTCCCTTATTATACTATATGTTATTTGACTGTGTTTCAAATAAAACAAATAAATTAGTTTTTCTTCTTAATGATAGGTAGCAGGGCCGGATTAGGTGGTCTTTGTCGTATATCACATTTAATCGTGGTGATGCCTTCATATACGACAGGCAATAATAGAAAATAAGAGAGAGATAAATATACAGAATACCATACAAACACATTCAAAGGACTCTAAGACAACTAGGACTCAAGTAATCAAGCGCTTGTTATGGTCCAGAAGAATATATCTTTTATAATTTATTTTTATAAACAAAAGATTAAAAGGTAAAAGAGGAAAAAAGAGAAGAATTATATTCTGATACCCTTAAAGCTCTAATTTTTATTATTAATATCAGTTAAATGAATTCAAATAATACATAAATAACTGTGTTATTAATAATAAGCAAACTAATAATAATAATAATAATAATAATAATAATAATAAAATAGAGAAGTCTTACCATTTACAACTAAGAGCTGAACATGTTTTAAATGAGCTCATAGGACTTGTGGGTAATTTATTATGAATATAGTGCTGAATTAAATGCACATAAGCTATACTATGCATTATACAGTAATTTAGTGTTTAGCCAATAGGAAGCAGACTCCGATATCAGGGTTTCTATTTCTTTAACCCCAATTATCTATAGAATAATTGAGCTAATCCTGCGTCATCTGTTCTTGGCTCTCTTTCTCTTCAGTGTCAAATGCAGAGATTTTACAGCTGCATTAGTACTACCTCTCAAACGCCCTGGTGCTTATCATATGACTTTCCATTCACTTAATGCTATCTCTCCAGCCACAATAAATATGAAGCATCTCACATGCTTACAAATGTATATAACCATGAAAGAACGAGACCAGACCCTACAATTTAATAACATTTTATTATTACAACATAACAAGTGTTCTGCCTAAAGTGAAATAAAAAACATCACTTCACAATAAAAGTCGATGGAACTTATTTAATAAAAAATTTACTTTTTCACTTGACGCCAACAAGTCTCAATCTAACAATGATTAAATAAATGACAGATATACTGTAGAACACTAAAGCTGAAACTTCATCTAACTACTCACCTCTCATGTGCGGACATACTGACCACCGTGTAAATGTTTTGGTTTTTTTTAAATACCCTGCATACACTACAGTATACTGCCATTGCTTTATATATTTATTTTTAAAGACTGAAATACAAGCGTACACGAGGCATTCTTTTATCTAGATTATAATTTTTAGGGAAAAAGTTACATTGTATTTATGCTTTTAAATCTTTACTATCATTACTATTATCCTTTTGAATCTTATAAAAACAAATGCTTTGAAATATGAACAAACTAGTGTAGACTGCTGCATTACACCTCTACACCTATTTGCCTATACATATGTCACAAAAGTGTGCTCAATTTTAGTATTCCCTGTTCAGAGTTCTTCTGTCGTAACGCTGTATAGTGCACACTCATTTCAATAGTGTGTTCGCACTTGAGCTGCGCATAAAACTCAGGTTCTAGATTATCATTAAGACCTATCTGGTACTTATCTGGTACTTAAATAAAGAATATTTTGACACCTTCTTAACACTAGGAACACATTGGGCCTGATTCAGACTTAAGAAGGAGTTTGAAAATAAGGGCCTGATTCAGACTTAAGAAGGAGCTTGAAATTGAAGACCTAATTCACACTTAACAATCTTCTTAAAATAAGAACTTAAAGTCACTCCTGGGCAAAACCATGTTCTTTTCAGGGGGAGTCAAGTTAATTGTATTCTTTGTATGCAGGAATACAACTTTGAATTGCTTACTGAAAACAGAACTGACCAGCTTTACTATTACACTATTATTTAGATTTAGGCTGGGAAATATCACTTCTCAACTCTAATACTGTTTGCAACAGATAAAATATGACTCCCCTGCAATCATCATGGTTTAGCCCAGGAGTGACTTTAAGTTCTTATTTTAAGAAGATTCTTAAGTGTGAATTAGGTCTTCAATTTCAAGCTCCTTCTTAAGTCTGAATCAGGCCCTTATTTTCAAACTCCTTCTTAAGTCTGAATCAGGCCCAATGTGTTCCTAGTGTTAAGAAGGTGTCAAAATATTCTTTATTTAAGTACCAGATAAGTACCAGATAGGTCTTAATGATAATCTAGAACCTGAGTTTTATGCGCAGCTCAAGTGCGAACACACTATTGAAATGAGTGTGCACTATACAGCGTTACGACAGAAGAACTCTGAACAGGGAATACTAAAATTGAGCACACTTTTGCAACATATGTATAGGCAAATAGGTGTAGAGGTGTAATGCAGCAGTCTACACTAGTTTGTTCATATTTCAAAGCATTTGTTTTTATAAGATTCAAAAGGATAATAGTAATGATAGTAAAGATTTAAAAGCATAAATACAATGTAACTTTTTCCCTAAAAATTATAATCTAGATAAAAGAATGCCTCGTGTACGCTTGTATTTCAGTCTTTAAAAATAAATATATAAAGCAATGGCAGTATACTGTAGTGTATGCAGGGTATTTAAAAAAAACCAAAACATTTACACGGTGGTCAGTATGTCCGCACATGAGAGGTGAGTAGTTAGATGAAGTTTCAGCTTTAGTGTTCTACAGTATATCTGTCATTTATTTAATCATTGTTAGATTGAGACTTGTTGGCGTCAAGTGAAAAAGTAAATTTTTTATTAAATAAGTTCCATCGACTTTTATTGTGAAGTGATGTTTTTTATTTCACTTTAGGCAGAACACTTGTTATGTTGTAATAATAAAATGTTATTAAATTGTAGGGTCTGGTCTCGTTCTTTCATGGTTATATACATTTGTAAGCATGTGAGATGCTTCATATTTATTGTGGCTGGAGAGATAGCATTAAGTGAATGGAAAGTCATATGATAAGCACCAGGGCGTTTGAGAGGTAGTACTAATGCAGCTGTAAAATCTCTGCATTTGACACTGAAGAGAAAGAGAGCCAAGAACAGATGACGCAGGATTAGCTCAATTATTCTATAGATAATTGGGGTTAAAGAAATAGAAACCCTGATATCGGAGTCTGCTTCCTATTGGCTAAACACTAAATTACTGTATAATGCATAGTATAGCTTATGTGCATTTAATTCAGCACTATATTCATAATAAATTACCCACAAGTCCTATGAGCTCATTTAAAACATGTTCAGCTCTTAGTTGTAAATGGTAAGACTTCTCTATTTTATTATTATTATTATTATTATTATTATTATTATTAGTTTGCTTATTATTAATAACACAGTTATTTATGTATTATTTGAATTCATTTAACTGATATTAATAATAAAAATTAGAGCTTTAAGGGTATCAGAATATAATTCTTCTCTTTTTTCCTCTTTTACCTTTTAATCTTTTGTTTATAAAAATAAATTATAAAAGATATATTCTTCTGGACCATAACAAGCGCTTGATTACTTGAGTCCTAGTTGTCTTAGAGTCCTTTGAATGTGTTTGTATGGTATTCTGTATATTTATCTCTCTCTTATTTTCTATTATTGCCTGTCGTATATGAAGGCATCACCACGATTAAATGTGATATACGACAAAGACCACCTAATCCGGCCCTGCTACCTATCATTAAGAAGAAAAACTAATTTATTTGTTTTATTTGAAACACAGTCAAATAACATATAGTATAATAAGGGAAACTCTGGATTAATACAGTAACCAGGAAGGGGGATTAAACTTTGTAGTTGTGTTCCTCTTCCCTTTGGTTCCTAGCACAATATAGGTGCCAAAAGGTTTAAAATGAACGAATAAGTGGATGAGTTATGAAGAGAAGAGAGAAAGGAGCACCCGCTGGAATTCCATAAGGAAAGGATCCCGGATAGAGAAAGAATTTGCCCTCCCATTTAGTTTCTAAGTGCAGCAGCTTTTGTTTATTTATACTTAAACCTGATTTATTAATTTGTTTTGTTTACCAATTTAGAATCTTAGTCGAAAACACACAAATGTTGGTTAGATTTTGTTCTGGCGGGGAGGCCAGATAGGGACATTCTATAATGGTTATTACTTTTCACCACTTTTTAGTTATGTTTAATTCATCTATCGATTTAGTGTTTCATTTACTAGGAGAGGGGTGAAGAATAATGAGAACCAATGGGAGTGACATCAACCGCTAGGGAGTTTATCAGAGAAACCTGTATTGTGCCTTTATGGTACCGTATGGAGCAGTACGGTAACAAAACAAAAAAATACACCATTCCAAGTTTAATGATTTCCTGTTACATATTCGGATGTTGGCATGTATTTGAGTTTGGATGCTTTTAGATAAATATTGATAAAAACTGATAATGTTGTTAATGAAAAATGCATCATGTATTTTTAGTACACTGTGATCTTCTAACTCATAAATTTATGTCATTATCAATATCTCTTAAAATGAAAAGAACCTCTAAACACTGTTGTATAGGACTTGTTCCTTTGAAAAATCTGGTAAAATTTTCAGCATCAGCTTTTAAAGCCAACATAAAATTGATAAATATCTCCCTAGATGACAATTAGTGTGATTGCACATTCACTGAGCAAGGTTCACTCCAAACAACAATCTCCCATCTCATATTCATTTGCCTCATTTGTCTTGAGATCGGCTTTGCTGTTTGCGGACCATGCATTCCTGGTCAGAAATTTTGCCAAACAACAGCTTTAAATTTATGTAAAATTCCTAAGAGCATCAAAGAAAATGAAATATTGTTTAAGTGCCTAACTAAATGTGACATGTCAAGAACTGTATCCTTGTTTGCGCTAAACAGCTGTTCTTAGTTGGCTTACACATATCACACTAAAACATAATGTAAATCTTCCAAATATGAAACTGGCTGCCCCTATCATTACACTTCCCTTTGTGATGATTATGAGCACTACACTCCCAGCTGACTTACTATGACATTCCTAATGAATAACAGGGAGAAATTAAAATATGTATCCACTTCGGCTTCTGCAGATGTTAAAGCAATATGTATGTTGATAAAATATTTATCCTGTTTCTATGAAATGTTGAATAATGTGTTACTTGTACATATGTGTTTGTAAATTACTTCTTGGGAGGAATGTGCAAAAGCATAGATCACAAATACAAAAATATGTCAAGTCATCTGGATCACTGGCACCGAGCAATTTGGACTGGACTATACTCCGTTCTCAATTTAAGTTAATTCCACAAACAGCTAGGTTTTATATCAACTGGATCACAAGTAAAATATAGTGCAAGGTCAACTCTATCACTGACAACAGTTGTGCTCTCATGATCACTTATACCATCAAGTGTGATTTTCACTGCACCGGTTGTAATATAAGTAATTCCATATATTAATTAGTAAAGTAAAATATTCATACTCTTCACAACGCAGGAAAATTTCAGACCTCTGGAAGTGAAATTACGTAGAAAACTTTCTTCATACTATCAGGCTCTGGGATTGAAACCCCCATATGGTATGAAATGAAAAGTTGATTTAAAGCTATAAAATTATACTAGCAAGTATATTATCTATCAATAACTCATTTTTCAAAATGAACGCCATATACATATTTTTACTAAAAGTTGTGACATTTAATCAAAGTTACTGATTAATAAGCTTCTACATGACACAACCACCCATTTAGTTTAAGTTTAAATCAGTTATCTTTGTGTTAATAAACAATACACCCAATGCAAAAATAAAGATAAATACCATGACCATACTGTCCTCCAATATTGATAACTACACTGTCTGGTATGCTTATTGTACCTTTACGATAATTATTCCCCAAAGTAAACAAATGTAATTTTCATGAAATAATTTCTACGATATTATGAAATCTTATATGTATAAGATTTTTCATAGAAGCATCAGTGCTACATTATGAAAGCAGATATAAAAAAAGCAAAACAAAACAAAAAGAGGTAAGCTAACATCCAAGTAACATCCAAGTAAAATTATTGCAAAAGGTTCCTTCAGATCAACACATTCAATTAAAGTGAATCAGTAGGTTCAGTATTAATAAAACTGTGAGCTGGGAGACATGGTATGATAGTGAAGAGTCACTGCTAGTTTTCATCTACCCTTTTTTAAAAGATATGAGCCTTTAGTAAGTTAGGAAGTCCTGGCAATTACAGTATGTAGTCCCATTAACTCCACCAAGAAATAAAAAAGTATATGGATAAAAATGGTTCATCTAGCACTTTTTAAACCTTGAATGTTTAAAAATCTTTAAAATAATTAAATATAAAAGTAAATAAATAATTAGGGATAGATATTAGTTGACCTGATATGGTTTCAACATGTCTTTTAAACGTCCATGTATAATAGAAGATAATTACTAATTGACCCAATATGGTGTTAACATTTGTTATTATCGATACAACTCAAGGTTTTAATAGTAAATTTAATGCCAAATGACTGCAGAATGTATGAGTGATTAACTTTATAATAATAGATAGATGTAATGTACTAATCTAAATGGAAATATTTGAATGTGGTTTATATGATAGTATACAATAGGAGCCACTGGCAGTAGATAAAGGACATTTGCTGTAATTGCTTACAACTTTAGAAATAGAGCTAAGAGAGGCTGGAAATGCATTAGTAGTAAGCTTGGATACCACCATGGACCTCTCTCCACCCAATAGACTGAATCTTCAGATCCATCCATCCAGCCAGATTCATACAGGGGGCTACCACAGATCTCAGGCTGTGGTCCTTCAAGAATCTTTAAATCAATTGATTCACAGAAAGAGAGACCTTAGGGGAGAGGTTGTTTTACTGATGTATTGATTTCATTGATTTATGTGTTTGATTGATTGATCTTGGTCTTTTAAATGTACAATAAATAAGATGTTTTTTACAGTAAATTTTCTTTTTGTGTTTT
>WWET01003578.1:66951-77872 GCA_011038615.1 Limnodynastes dumerilii
TTCCCTACATGAAACTGGATGGAGAAATTAAGGCTAAAACCACAGTCACTGGGTTTCTAATAGTTTTAAAGAACTTAGAAGTGTTTCATGGTTTGTTTTAGATTCATGAAGTCTAATTATTTACTTTTCTGGTAAATTTTTTGAATGATTTTGAAACACTGCAGGCTATAATAGCACAAAATTCACAATTTTTTATATATATTAATTTTGAGTTCCAATTGCTAGGGGTTGTAGATCCCCATTAAGGTATATACCGCAGCTGTATAAGCATTACATATCTCTACACATTGTTGTTTGAATAATTATAAAGAACCACCCAATGTTGCATCTGACAAAACTGTTGGCAGCAGATGGCTGAATGTGTTGCATTATTCTTTAGCACTGACATGTGACTAGACTATGATTTCAAAATATATGAGAAATTGCTTGAACCAATAAAAGACAGATGCATGTCACTTAATAAGATCTCGTTAAATTACCTGTTTTTGTGCTCTGTTAAGACTTGATAAATGCTGATTAAAAAAGTCTGGTTTTCAAAACTACCCAGCACACAGTCCTTGTATATTCGAAATTCTGCGGCTGTCACTGCTTCGCCCTCAGGTATCTGTGATAAATTAAACTTGAACTCTTTATGATGTCGTAGACGTGGGGACAACTCCTTGTCGTATTCAACTACAAATACATAAGAAAAAATTTGAGAGTTAAAGATTTAATAAAGTGCTAATAAGACATATGTAAAAATATACTTTATACAAAAGACAGAACAGGCCGTAGGAATTACAGTTTATAATATCAATTTAATCCTTTATACATTTTAACATTATGCAGAGTATTAAAAATGGTATTTTAGGTTTAGGGAATGCCTGTTTTCCCAGACACAGGATTAAAATACTTGGAATCATAAAAAATGATTTAAAATGAATATACAAAACAATATCACTACACCTAGGAGCTTGCAGTACCTTCTAATTCCTAGATATTCCAGGTATGCCATGAAATCATTTACAGACATGCTAAATCTCACAGGAAACAGATCATCACTGTTATAGTGCACCTTATCACACAGAGATTTCCATTACCTTAAAGATACTTCTCCAACTTATGCTGTTCTGTATCTATGCAATTCAATATTCTGCTAACTATTTGTAGTGGAATTACATTTTCCTGCTTGCCTCTCCTCCCACTTACTTCCCGTTTCCAATTACTGTTATCTCCTTACCTGCCCATGTAAGCAGCACTTACTTTCGTGTCAATTGCATATTTGCATGCCATAATTTTACATTCTTATTCACAACACCTGAATATGCATTGGTTTCCTGATATGAAACAGGAACATATGAAACCACATGCACCATATGCTCTAACCATATTTATACCTGGAGAAGATGATTTTCTATCCATAACACTTTCTAGAATTGTGTTCTGTTGTGCTTGTCGGTGCCAGAGGTCAGGACCACATCTAGATGGTACCATTAAGTTAATATTTAAATAAAAACTGGTTACTAGTTCAGGGCTAGGGGATGGCAGTTTTCCTTTTTTGCCCCAGCACTGAAATTGCTTGTTAAAGTTCTGCCAAAAGTCTAATAGACTTTTCTGCTGCTTACCTTAATTCTGTAGTGTGTATGACACTGTGGTTGGTTATTTTTTTATATTGAATTCACAAGTCCATAAACTAAGAATGTGCAAGCACAAGATTTTTTGTGTATTTTCTATATTTCACATAGATAGTAATAAAGCAATGCAACAAATCAATAAGAAATGCCATACAGATGCCTGGTTTCAGAGGTAAAGTTGAGTCTGTGTTCATTACTGCACTGCTGGTATCTCACGTTTAATATCAGCAATGCAGCCTCACGGTGCCACTTAAGTTTGTGCAATTCATGGTTGTGCTGCTGGTAGTATCCAAGAGTCAACCAGCAGTGCAGTTTTGACTTGGTGTCAACGTCAATGTTTTACAGTATGGTAGGGATCATCCACCCTGTACCCCGCCTAACTACGCCTCTGAGTTTTAGGTTTAAAGGACATGTGGGGAAACATAACTTCCCTGTAAAAGTAGTGGATGAGTAGAATAGTCTCCCTTCAAAGGGGGTTGAGGATAATACTCTAAAGCAGATTAAACATGCTTGGGATAAACATAACAATAGCCTAAATTTGCTCAAACATATGCGTATTGGGGTAGATCCAGAACTCCGCTTGTAATCCGTTTCCTAGCGTAGCGGATTTACGCGAGCGTACCTTCTAAGCACTCCCCTAGGCACTCCCCTTGCATGTACGTACTTTGGCCGCTTTACGAGTTTCAAACCCTACCTTAACTGCTGGCAGCGTAACCGCTCACGTCCGCACACGTACATATAGCCTGCCCATAGTTACGCCGCTAAGCACGCCCATACTGTACGATTTAAATGCAAACCCCCGCCTACATTACATTATTTCATCGTACTTACGGCTGTCGGAATATTGGCACGCCCCTGGAACATTTTTACGCTACTGTTACGTGAAACGCCCTTACGCTCACAGTTACGTTGTGTTACATAGCGTAACATCTGCCGCGCGCATGCTCTGTACATACAAAAAAGTATTTTTATATCTCCGCCAGGCGTAAATACGCCAGAAAACATTGTTCTGGATCTGCCCCATTATCTTTAACATGGTCAAACCTCTTTCACGATTTAATGATGTTTTAAATGATCAATAATTTGAGAATTCAGAGCAAATGTTAGAATTGATTCTACAAACAGATTCAAGAATAGATTTGTAGATGCAGCCCTCATACCTCATAATTTCATCAAATAAAAACTAATCTGTCAAAAATGATCCAATCCTCTGTCCTTTTTTGCAAAATACCTGATATACAGTCCATTTTAAATTGGCTGCGACCATAATACTTAGCCCTGATGACATTTAAAATGTATTTGATCTACTGCTGTTCAACTGAAAACAATTTAAAACGTTAGACAACTGGGGCTATATAAAATGTTGAAAAACTGGAGGATATAAAATATTTTGATCATTTGGGAACTACAGAACCTGTAATGTATGGTAAATTATTTTCACATATCTTCTTAAACAAAACTCCTACATTATTATAAATCATATTAAGTATATGAGTACATAATGTTCCATTGTCTTTCTTTAACAAAACATATGAAATGATTTATTCATTAAAGAGGAATTCTATGTTCACACTGGAAGCAGTCGACACTGAGAAAATGCTATTTCTGAAATAGAGACAACCGAAAGCTAATTTAAGTCTGTCATTATTTCGAAAATAGCACTAATTAGAATATTTTATTAATGAATAGGTAATTATTATTATTATTATTAATGTTTATTTAGAAGGCACCACAAGGTATGCGCAGCACAGTAAAAATGACAGTACAGACATACAGGGTAGGAATGGACAGCATAGTACATAATAAAATACAATAAAGTGAAGCAAGCACAGAACACAAGGCAAAATGCGAGGTGTCAAGCTTGGCAGATCAGGGAGGAGGGGATAGAATGCAGTGAGAGGCTGAGAGGTAGCCAACAGGTGGGGATAGGGTAAAAGGGTAGCAGAGGGGGACAAGAGGGTACAAAGTGAAGGCGGAATGATGGAGGAGGAACAACACTAGGATGGAGGGCCCTGCTCACGTGAGCAAACACACTAAGTGATTTTCCCCGCCCATCACCAATGGTTATGGTGATGGGGGGGGGGAATCCTAGGGGGAGGAAAAACAATAATTTCCATTTTCAGCTTGAGGAAGAGTTTGGCCATCCATGTGGATAGGGACGCAAGGCACTCAGAACTCTTAGACAGAAGAGAGGAGTTGAGGTCAAGGGAGGAGAGGTAAATTTTAGTGTCATCAGCGTGGAGGTGGTAGTTGAAACCAAAGGTGCTGATGAGGTTACCCAGCGAGAAGGTGTAGAGGGAGAAGAGCAGCGGGCCGAGGACAGAGCCCAGGGGGACACCAACAGGGTGCGGAGAGGGGGGAGGATGGGTTAGGGGTGGAAACAGAAAAGGTGCGGTAAGAGAGATAGGAGGAAAACCAGGAGAGATCAGTGTCAGTGAGACCAAAAGAGCGGAGGGTTTGAAGCAGAAGAGGATGGTCAACAGTGTCAAAAGCAGCTGACAGATCAAGAAGGATGAGGATGGAGTAGTGGTACTTGGATTTGGCAGATAACAGATAATTGGTCACTTTGGTAAGGGAAGTCTCAGTGGAATAGAGAGGCCAGAAACCAGATTGTAGGGGGTCCAGGCTAGAGATGTCAATAAGGTAGCTGATGAGACGTTGATAGACTTAAGGAGTTTGGAGGCGAAGGGGCGATGGGATATAGGTCAGTAGCTGGAGGGGGATGTAGGGTCCAGATTAGGTTTTTTGAGAAGTTTTTTTTTTTTACCAGAGAGGGAAAGGTTGAAAAGGTGGGCTAGAGGAGGTGGTGGTCAGAGAGAGGAAAAGGAAAGATTGAGAAGTCATTCAGAGTGCAGCAGTGGATAAAGACGAGCTCAAGGGAATGGCCCTGTGTGTGGGTAGGGGAGGTTGTCCATTGAGTCAGGCCAAAGGATGAGGAAATAGAGAGAAGATTAGAGGTAATGGAGTGGGGGGGGGGTTATCAACAGGGATGTTGAAGTCACCCAAGATAATGGAAGGGAGGTCAGAGGAGAGATAGTGGGTGAACCAGGCAACAAAGTTCTTCAAGAACTGTGAACAAGGGCCTGGGGGCTGGTAAATGTCATACAGAGGTCTAGGAGATGGAAAAGGTGGATGGAGTGGAAGAGAAGGTGAGGAAGGGCTCAGGAGGGATAGTGTGGAAAGTGCAGGAGGGAGAGAGGAGCAGACCGACGCCGCCATCATGACAGTCGCCGGCTCAGGGAGAGTGGGAGAAGGAGAGACCTCCATAGGCCAGAGCCATGGGTAAGGTGGTGTCAGTTGGAGAGAGCCATGTTTCGGTGAGAGCTAGGAGGTTAAAGGAGTTAGAGATGAATAGATCAAGTATGGCTAGGAGCTTGTTACAGATGGATCTTGCGTTCCAGAGAACACAGAAGAAGGGGAGGGTGGGCAGAGTGGAAATGTGGATGAGGTTGTCATGGTTGGATGAGTGTGGAGGCAGGTGAGGTGGAGTCAGTGGGGGAGAGCCATGTTTCTGTGAGAGCTAGGAGGTTAAAGGAGTTAGAGATGAACAGATCATGTATGGCTGGGAGCTTGTTACAGATGGATCTTGCGTTCCAGAGAGTGCAGGAGAAGGGGAGGGTGGGGAGATTGAAAATGTGGATGAGGTTGGCAGGGTTGGATGAGTGTGGAAGGGGAAGAGGATTGGGGTGGGGTTAGGGGTTAAGATGGGAATGGGACAGGGAGTGGGGGAGAGAGTGATAAAGGGTGCAGGGTTCAGGATATGGAAACTACAAGTCAAGATGAGAGAGGATGTCAAACAGAGAGATCAAGGTGATAGATATGGAGGGCACCTGGGCAGTGAGATATGGCGATGGGAAGTCAGTCAGAGTATAAATAAAATAGGAGTGGTAGGTAAATTATATATCCAAAATAATATGGTAATAACAATGTTAAAAGTAATAATGAAAAGGTGAAAAGTCTGGATATAGATATGCGATTCAACACTGACTAAGATATGTCTAAGATAAATAGATAATATATAAGTTAAAGTAATGTGAATTAAACTAATATAATTTAATAGAAAAAATAATGGTTAATGAATGGTAGTGTTAATATTTGTGCACCTGTTTCTGTATTCTAACTCACCTGATTCTGTTTCAAACTCACTTAAGTTTACAAACTTTACTTTAGGGTGCAAGCTACTACAATGAGCAAGCTCACATTATGCCGATCGGTATACTTACCCTTTCATTAAATCATATACCGCTGCCGCAGACCTGTCGCATCACTGCTAAATCGCTGGACAGGTGAGTATTACAGGGGGGTCTTATCGTTAGTTTTAGGGATAGGATTCTATTGGGAGTATTAGGGTCAGGCTGCAGGGAGGGGAGTATTAGGTTTAGGCTGCGGGTAAGGGAATCTTAGAGTTAGGCTGTGGGGAGGGGACTCAGGGTCAGGCTACGTGTAGAGGAGTCTTAGTGTTAGACTGCAGGAAAGGGAGTCTTTGGGTTAGGCTGCGGGTAGTCTTAGGGTTAGGCTGCGGGGAGGGGAGACTTAATGTCATCTGTGGAGATGGGAGTCTTAAGGTCGGCCTGTGGAGAAGGTAGTCTTTGGGCCAAGCTGTGGGGAAGGTCGAGTTAGGGTTAAGGTAATGTAAGGGGATGGCTAGGGTATTGTAAGAGGAGGGTAAGGATTAGGGTAATGTTTGGGGTTACATTAATACTCACCATTCGCAGCTCTATATTCTTTCTTTGGTGGATTGATTGTTCTCCTCTGCGAGGCAGATTGATTTAGAAAACAGCCCTTTCTTAAAAAAAGGGCTGCTCTCAGCACCACACCCATTCACACACAAATACAAAATATAATAATATAGTAGTACTTTAAAAAAAATGATCTTACTAAAGGTAATTTATTTATTCATAATATGCTCATATAACTGTATGATTGTATTTTTTCCCCTCTTCTAAGTATATTCTGGCAAGTAAAACCCCCAAAAATACAAAATGCTTTTGGGAAGAGGGGGTATTTAGTTTGAAAGAGATTTGATTGCCACCTAGTGGCTTAAATTTTTGTAATATAAGAGTTGGCAAATACATTTGGAAGCCAGAAAGCCAATAAACGGTAAGAGGCAGAGAGGTCACCATACACCATCCAGTCAAACACACCTACAGAAATAAATACACAGACACCATAAAAAGGGGACATGATTTATTAATTAGGGCCAATTATAATTGAGACTTGCATGAGACTATGAGCTTTTAGTAGGAAGTGGCGATAGGTGGCACAATAGCAGATGGTTGGTTAAGCCTAACTCCCCCAACCAATAAACAGTACCCACCCAAGAATAAAATAAGGTCTATTGACCATGGTGCCCCCTTGAGACCAGTCTTCCAGCAAGAACACTTCTTGTCTTACCCATTCACAGCTACCACCCCAGCACCTGGAAGGCGGCAGCTCCTATAGAACCCCACCACTAGGGTATGATATCCTTGCAATGATCCAGGGCTGTGTTAGTTGTCAGATCAGTCCACCCAAAACTTTCCCCATGTGCCAAATACCCCCAGTTATTAGCTGCCCCCCCCCCGCCCCCACTACTACCGCTGTTTATTTCACTGCAACTCTATGGGGCCTTGTTTCCTTTTGTTGTAAAATTTTTTAGATATTTAAATGTATCTATATGTTTAGAGAATCTATTAATTATATGTTTTTTTCCACAGCAATAATGGGGGTCTGTTTCACTGAGTTGCTGGAAAAGTGAGCAGAAAGACAAAGCGTCTGTTTACACATTTCTATTAATCTTGAATGTGGGAAGTTCTTCTAGTAAATGCAATGGATCATTATAACAATCACCACTTAATGAGTGAATCATAAAATAACTCAAGACAATACGTACTTAAGTAGCATTGCTAATTACTTCTACTTATCTGTCCAACAGTTCTCATGTGTAGTTTGCTGGTACGATGGTCTGTTTTGCATATGGCATTTTAAGCCCTAACACTAACCCTCCCTTTTTGAAGCCTAACCCTTACCCTCCCTTCTGGTGCCCTAACCTAAGCATACCAAGGCTACGGCAGCCTGGTACTTTTGGGAACGTGTAGAAATAGTTACTTGTTCTCAATAGCAATATTCTAGTTTCCATAGAATTTCAGCTGTAATACAGACACCATTCAGCTTGCAGCTGTATCATTGTCGGAATACGTCCGGTTGGACTGGCAACTACATTGTGTTTTAAGTGTAGTCTACAGCCCTATTTTGATAGAGCCCTTCTCTCCCAGCCAGTTTCAAATTGGCTAGGATATAGATTGCTTATGCCTTGATGAGGCATATCAATCGATCCCTGGAGCACCGAACACGGTACTTCGATAGATAAGTCTAAAAACTAACCCCAACCCTTCAGATGTGCCCTCCATGGAGTACAAATTTGAGCAAAGTAAAAAGAAACAATATTAATTAGAGAATTGGCATAGTCATTGGCGATTTTGTATAGATATTAATTAAATTATAATGAAATATAGGCAATTACTACAAGCTGTCCTCACAAATCACGGTACTTACCATGTCCACTGCCTTATGGGTTTACATGTTGGTCCTGGCCCTGGTTGTTTCCCTCAGAGAAGTCTCCTTCCTGTATCCATCAGTGTCTCTCTCTCTTTCTGGCCCAGAGCACCAGTGTCCGCTCAGTACTAGGGGGTCATTTGGTCCATTCTGATCAACCAGATGCTGTTAAACCTGATCACCTGTCTCCAATAACCAATAGCAGCATAGGGAAGTCTATTTAAAGCGCTGTCATTGTTCCAAAAGTGGCAGTACAACTAGTATCCTGAGTACTTCCCTTGACTCTTTTATTTTTCCTTTTTTTTGTGAGCCCAGTATTAGCTCTGTAAAGAGCTACGTAATCTGATAGCGCTATATAAAAACCTGTTAATAAATAAGTAATAATAATAAATCTGTATATTGTTTGTGAGCCAAAGATTTAATTACGTAGTGGGAGTTATCTACTAAGCAGCAGCTAGCAGAGGTTGTTTCATGAAACAAAACTTGCGTTCTACCCCACTGAGACTGTGTGACGCCACCCCACTTTATTGGCAGTATTCTAGCTCAGTGAGTAGCACTTGTGTCTCACAGTGCTGAGGTCATGAGTTCGATTCCCGGACTAGTCTTATGTGTGTGAAGTTTGTATGTTCTCCCCGTGTCTGCAAGGGTTTCCCCTGGGTAATTCGGTTTCCTCCCACATTCCAAAAACATGCTGGTAGGTTAATTGGCAGCTAAATAAATTAACCCTAATGTCTGTGTGTGTATGTTTTAGGGACCTTAGTATGTAGCTCCAATGGAGCAGGGACTAATGGGAATACAAAATATTCTCTTCAAAGAGCTACATAATCTGATAGCGCTATATAAAAACTTGTTAATAAATAAGTAATAATAATAAATGTGTATATTGTTTGTGAGCCAAAGTTTTACTTACTTAGTGGGAGTTATCTACTAAGCAGCAGCTAGGAGAGGTACAATTTTCCACAACATACATTTTTAAATTTTTTTTGGTGACTCTCAACCACTTCTACTTGAAAAATAAGATGTTAGTAGCAATGAGTGTGTCACATATCACGGCACTTACCGTTGCAGACATTGGGCAGGATCCTCAGTTCCAGCTGGCATGGGACTTACGCAAGTCATTTGGCCGTATGGCCGCAGTCCTAGTCATAAAAGTTAAGGTAGGAATCTGGACATGTAAGTGTCCAGATTTACTACCGAGAGTGGGGAGTGCAGGGGACGTGCATTCCCCACTGCGGCTGCATAACTTTGGACCTCCGCACGAACGTAAAGCGTGCAAGGGTCTGGTTCTACCCCATTGTCAATAGATATACAATTCCTATAGGAATCGGTTTAGGTCTCAGCGCTCACTGCTATATTCCCTATCAAGACTTAATTGTATAGGTGTACTTAAATGTTGTATAGAGATGGTTGCATAACATACATCCACATACACATGAACATAAGTAAATAAAAATGGATAAGGAATAGAAATAATAGTATTGAATGTTCTTCCCCCTCCGGGGTTGTTTCTCAGTCTGTTGGAGTAGTCCTTGTATTATGCATACATAGTGTCTGTAACGATATACCTCCCGATTTTATCATACAGGGAGCTCCGTACCAGATAATGGAGCTTATTACGTGCCTGAATCCAGTCACAGTTCAATGGCAGTTTAGATAGTGTGGTAGAAGAAACGATAAGGCTCACGGTTTGTAGTTCCCTCCGTCTGGATGTTCTGTGCGGGAACGCTGGTGACTGCACGTGTTGCTAAGCAGTCGATTCTCCCGGTTTCAGCGTGCGTTGTATTGCTGGGCAACGCCAGCTGCACTCACCGCCTCCTGCTGTTCTCCTGTGGCCGCGTCCAATCACCTGGCTTCTTGTTTCTCCCGATACAAGGTAGCGTTCGTGCAGGAACGTGGCAGAATGAGGATACAGAGATGGACAGATAGTGCAATATCGTTTTTAATAGAAAAAGGTTTAAAACAATAATATTGTACTCACAAATAATGCGGGCATATCTCAATGCCCTAATAGCGCTTTTATGTAAGGTCCATTACAGATTTAATTACATAAAAGCGCTATTAGGGCATTGAGATATGCCCGCATTATTTGTGAGTACAATATTATTGTTTTAAACCTTTTTCTATTAAAAACGATATTGCACTATCTGTCCATCTCTGTATCAACGATTAAAAACTGAGAAACAACCCCGGAGGGGGAAGAACATTCAATACTATTATTTCTACTCCTTATCCATTTTTATTTACTTATGTTCATGTGTATGTGGATGTATGTTATGCAACCATCTCTATACAACATTTAAGTACACCTATAGAATTAAGTCTTGATAGGGAATATAGCAGTGAGCGCTGAGACCTAAACCAATTCCTATAGGAATTGTATATCTATTTACAGTATTACTATAATCAGGGAAGTGGACTACCTGATAGGTCCCGGCAGCCCTGCATTAGAGCAAAGTAAGGGGGTGGGGAAGCGCCTGAACTCTGTAACTACACCTAGGTGTAAACTATTATACTCTACCCCATTGTCACTTTGCACTCTCCATCCTGCTAGTCTCCAAGGGGCACCTCGATCCTGCCCACATTATAGTTCCATACCACCTGTATTCGCATTCCATGTGAACTGCCATATTGGAACCAATTGTTTGACCATTGCAGGCCAAGCTATCACTGCTTTTCCTGATTACATGTTCTAACCCTCCAATGGACGCTCTGAGCGCACTATTTAAATCTCTGGCACAGTTTCACCTGTGCCAATGCAACAAGCACTGGCATTC
>WWET01003578.1:85769-98308 GCA_011038615.1 Limnodynastes dumerilii
GGGGGCAGATGGAGGCTGGCGCTGGTAATAGGAGGCAGATGGAGGCAGGCATTGGCATTATGGGGGCAGATGGAGGCTGGTACTGGCAAAAGGGGGCAGATGGAGGCTGACACTGACATTTTGGGGGCAGACAGTGGAAGCAGGCTCTGGCATTATGGGGGGAGATGGAGGCTGGCACTTGCATTAGGGGGCAGATGGGGGCAGAGATTGGAAGCATGGAGACTGGACAAATAAACAGGGGGGAGACATATGGAAGATGGACATAATATTAATAATAAGGGGCAGACATGGAGACTGGACATATGAATCCTGGACAAAAATAAGGGGCTTGCATATGGATGGCAGACCTAATAATAAGGGGCTGACATTTGGATGGTTGTTAAATAAAAGGGGAAAGTACTAGACCCGCTTGTCTGGACAATGCAAGACACACCCACTTTCTTAGACACGCCCACTGGGTGGTACAAGACACACACCCCTCTACCAAAATGTTGTCCCTCTTTCATATTCTTAAATGTTGGGAAGTATGAATAGTGCCATGCTCATTCTGAGTCCAGCGAGCAGTGTGCCGCCCACCGCAGTGTGCCGTCAGAGCGCACACCAGAAGCTGTCACCCTGCAGCACACCAGCCTGTCACTCTCCTGTCTTCAGTGGACCTGATCATACAGGCTGTTTGAGGTGCGCTGCACTCCTCTACCCCTTCCACCTTATAGATAAGCGGGTTCGGTTTTCATAAAACTGAACCCACCCATAAAATCACCCATAAAATCCGAGTACCGAGCAAGTCTCGTTCGGTACTCGGTACTCTGTACTCTGGCGTCGGATCTCGCGAGACGCCATTTTATGTTTTTGGAGATGAGTATGGTATATATATATTTAGAAGGAGCACTTTACAATAGATTTATTACCACTCCTAACAAATAACATTTTTCCTGATCCTAGGTCTGCCGCCATGTGTGATTCCAATGACCTGCGCCTCTCCATTTTTTTCCCAAAATGTGTTATTTATATTCTTTTAGTATTTTATTTATTGAAATAAACTACTCTGCTGTGTTTAAGTGTAAGTCCTATTATTACCATTATGTACGTTATGGAGTAAACAGATTGAAATTGTACTTTTGTTGTAGGTGGGGTGCTGACCTTTTGCACCTGGGCCCATGAACCTTTAGCTACGCCCCTGCACCTGTGTGTCATGCTTAAAAGGTCTGTAAAGTTTACAGCAGGCGTCTCTTATGTCAGTGGAGTCTGGAAGCCAGCCAGGGAGGCTGAAAGCACTAAGGTGAAGCTTAGTTGTGTTCTGGTTGAGTGGGACACAAGATCCCGCCACAGTAGTCAGGGACTACTTACTGTAATACCCCTTTCACATCACCAAAGGCAAGAAGCTGAATTTTTCAACCCGGCTTATTGCCAGGTGAATTGCTGGGGCAAAAATGAAAAACCCAGTTTTAAGACCAGCTCTGACACGGGAAATTCCACACTGCAGGGTAGACCTGGGTAATTCCTGGTCTCAGGTCTGCCCTGACAGTGTAGGGGCAGCGCATGGTTCCCGGGAAGGGATTTAATTACTGCTGCATAGAAATTCCCTCCAATCAGGTATGTTAGGTGAGACTTGGGTTGAAAAAACCAGGTCGGCACCTTACACACCACCCCTTACCGGGGGTCCAACACGTAAAAAACCCTTCTTTATTCCTGCGTCTTTCAGACCCTGTACCTTTCAAATCACCACCAAAAACCCGGGTTTCAGCTGAGTGGTGATCTAAAGGGGTATGTTAGATGCTGGCCAGACACGCCTAGGATTTACGTTTATGGTTTTGGGTTTTGTATGCTGTGAAGGTGTTGTCTATTTGTGTGACAATAAAGAACATTGGATTATTGCATCATATTGGAGTTCCATGAGTTCATGTCTGCTGATTTCAGTTGCTAAATAAGGGGTAGTGCCTGTGGTTACCTTGGAAATGGTGACCCAATCCTCCGACCTTGTTGAGGCCCTAACTTTTATCTGTACTTAAAAAAAAGTCTGTGAAAAGACATATTAAAAAGTCTGTGAAAAGACATATTAAAAAGTATGCGTCAACCATGTTGCGGAGGGGCCAGGCTCCAAAAGCAAACTATTCAAACTGGTAATTAGTAGCAGGTGAACACAGGCTTCTTTTAATAAATATGATATGTGTGCAACTATATGTCTAAATGGAAAAGATATCATTTTACTATCAGACAACTGTCCTATTAAAATTCTGAACATATTCCAGTTGAAGGATGAATCCACATCTTATGCTTAGTTTAACTGATATTTGTTTCTGTTTCTTGTGTTATCACTGCACAAGACATCTAAGGTCAAAAAGTTATAGCTGACAAGCATTGTACAATATCTGACAACAGGTGCAGCTAACGGAGTGCACTAAAGATGATGGATGGGTCATAGCGAGCGCTGTAGCAATGCACAGATGCAGAGAGGATTTTAGGTTTCCCTATAAATCTTGATAGTGTCTGTGTCCCATTCGTATAGAACAGATTATGAATGAACTTTCCAAAGATGCTACTAGACTAATAAGTGCTGGACAAAAAGAAAGTAGAACCTACTGAATAGTGCGTGGGGGTTAAATGTTTTCCTTCCTGACCTCGGAGGAGAGCAGTGGTTGTCTGCATTTAATTTTCAAACCACATTTCGTCCTTTTCCGCCTGCACATGACCACAAAGAAAAACATCGTTCATGCTGTACATTCTTTTCTGATGCTTTCGGGTTAATCTTCAATTTCTGCTAGAAACAGCACTTGTTCGTCTGGCCAGAACTGTGAAAACTCAACTTTATAGGCCCTCTTCACACAAAAAGAACTGGCACAGGGAACATTTGTGTTGTGGCAAGTCAATGCATGGAAAAACAATCAGATCAGATCAGAATGTGCACATATATGGTACTTTATTCTTTGCTTCTGTCCGGGCAGTCATTTGCAAGATGATGCAAACTTTCAGGTGTCAAATTGATATGAAGAAAATGAATAACGTAATTCTAGTACTTTTATAGCTATACTAAAGTCAAATATTTCAGTTACTGCTTTGGAGGAGCTTAAACCTGAGAGAAGATTCTGCCTTTTAACTCTACAGTCCCAAAGTCAGGGCCACAGCTTTGTATATCATCCTTTTATTCGACCTCAAAACCATTTACTGTTATGTATTTTCTGTGGTACTGACCATGACTATTTGGCTGAAGTCCCTACAAATAAATGATGTCACACCACCCATGGAGTTTCCCAGCAAAAGGGAGTCACCTAACTCTTCCACAACTTTCTCACTGCCAGTAAACTACATTGGCGCACAGAACAGCCAAGATGCCTTGTGTGATGGCAAAAATGTGTTTGTGCAGGGCTTTTCCTTGTCCATATATTATGGTAAATGCCATTGTTCTGTTATTTAGGATCTGAAATAACCTGTTAAAAACTGAAACACAATTACTACAAGACAGAGGATATGGAACTAGATTCCCACCTCCAGACGTATTGCATATACGTCCGGAGTTTACCGATATTTGATACTGTGCATGCGTATTTATTTCTTTACGTAATCTACGTATCTTTTCATTACGTAAACTGCGTATATGCGGTCTTAAAGAGGAATCTGGTCCATGATCCTAACCTCCGTACGACACCCGTTTTATGCATGCAAAGTGTCGAGATGGAGGTGTGCATGCGCCTATCAGATGTTCCGCAACGGATTTCCATGTGGATCAGAGGTCATGTGGGCGGGTAATCCGCACGGGTGTTAAGTTCCCATGAGAGGGGAGTGACAGGAGTTCACTCCCTTTTTCCGTGCGGGCTGCCAAAGTGAGGTCTGGGTCCAGTCCAGGCTGTGTATATATATCATCCCCCTTTGAACCCTTGTTTAAATATTTGTATTTATAATGTAATATATCTATACTACAGATTGTTTCCATGGTTACAGAGAAAGGTCAGGTAACATAAACTATACAACACATATGGCCGCAGTCTACTTTTGCCTTTGCCTTTATCATTGTTTACACATATCACCATGATCTAAAATTATCCTAATAAGTGGTTATGTGCAGTCATATAAATATAGTAGTGATAATTTAGCTGTGTGATAACCATAATGTTCATTTAAGTTAAAGCTGATCCAATCCTCATTACAATGTGTATCCGACATGCTATTTTATATACACCATTCATCATAGCATCCAACATGTCCCCTTCCATTAGGTATAGAATACTCCTCTCCGGAGCTTACAATTGTCACTCAACTGCTTTTAATGCCTTAACTGATGATTGAATCTTTACTAACTGAGGACCCAATTCAGACCCCCGCATGTTTTCCGTGCGTGTGGGGGTCTTTAAGCATATAAGAGAGAGGGGAGTGCACACCCCCTGTCACTCCCCTCTCTCGTGCAGGCTTTATGGCAGCTTACACTGCCATAAGCCTACATTATCTCTATCGTGCTGATCTGCAGCAGTGTGGGAGCCCCCTCCCACACTGTGCACTTTGTATGCTTCCCCCCTCCCGCACCTTTTGTGTGTAAGTGACAGGACGTTCATGGATCTGAATCCAGTCCTGAATTTTGAAAGCACAGGATCAGAGCATTTTGTACCCAATGGAATTGGTCTCATTGGAGGGTCTTTTTCCTATTTGTCATAATTGGAATCCATAATATAATGTAGATGACTATACATGCTGCAAATTATTTTCATATCATTTATAAATGAATGAATAAAGTTATATTAATAATAATTTAATGATTTTGCCAGGATAAAATATATTGAATGTGACCAGTATTTTTTTTTCTTAAAGTAAGCATTAAAACACATGAACTACTTTAGGATCCGGACTTTCAGTATGATAGGGTCTCTAAGCAAAACATTCAGAGGAATCCCCATGTGCTGGACCATTGTATTCAGAGAACTGTGCACTTACATTGTGACCACTGACACTCACACAGACAGCTGAGCTGCTTGCAAAGTATTTATTAACTCAGCACTTATACATGGAGTGTCGAGCACTGTTTTAAGGTGTCCACCTCTGTCTGTTTGCTTACAGTGCAAGGGGAGTGGCTGTCATGGGTTCCCCTTTCCTCCATGCTCTGTAGCAGCCACACCCCTAGCACCCCCTGTAGTCACACCCCTGATCCAGCCCCCAGAAGTTCAGTTGCTTAAGTTTGTGTTGGTCATAATGTGTTTTAATGTAGCTCTGTGTATGCTGAATGTAGAAAAACAGCAACAATGGGCCGGATCCAGAACTACGTCCGTCTTCCATAGACGGACGTAGTTGAATAAACAGTAGCTACTGCGCGCGCGTAGTAGCTATTGTACGTTATTTGCGTATCGTTTTGACACGTAGATTGCATATATGCGGTCTTTTAGATCGCATATACGCAATCTACATATCGAAACGATACGCAGATTACGTACAATAGCTACTACGCATGTGCAGTAGCTACTTTTTATTCAACTACGTCCGTCTATGGAAGACGGACGTAGTTCTGGATCCGGCCCATTGTTGCTGTTTTTCTACATTCAGCATACACAGAGCTACATTAAAACACATTATGACCAACACAAACTTAAGCAACTGAACTTCTGGGGGCTGGATCAGGGGTGTGACTACAGGGGGTGCTAGGGGTGTGGCTGCTACAGAGCATGGAGGAAAGGGGAACCCATGACAGCCACTCCCCTTGCACTGTAAGCAAACAGACAGAGGTGGACATCTTAAAACAGTGCTCGACACTCCATGTATAAGTGCTGAGTTAATAAATACTTTGCAAGCAGCTCAGCTGTCTGTGTGAGTGTCAGTGGTCACAATGTAAGTGCACAGTTCTCTGAATACAATGGTCCAGCACATGGGGATTCCTCTGAATGTTTTGCTTAGAGACCCTATCATACTGAAAGTCCGGATCCTAAAGTAGTTCATGTGTTTTAATGCTTACTTTAAGAAAAAAAAATACTGGTCACATTCAATATATTTTATCCTGGCAAAATCATTAAATTATTATTAATATAACTTTATTCATTCATTTATAAATGATATGAAAATAATTTGCAGCATGTATAGTCATCTACATTATATTATGGATTCCAATTATGACAAATAGGAAAAAGACCCTCCAATGAGACCAATTCCATTGGGTACAAAATGCTCTGATCCTGTGCTTTCAAAATTCAGGACTGGATTCAGATCCATGAACGTCCTGTCACTTACACACAAAAGGTGCGGGAGGGGGGAAGCATACAAAGTGCACAGTGTGGGAGAGGGCTCCCACACTGCTGCAGATCAGCACGATAGAGATAATGTAGGCTTATGGCAGTGTAAGCTGCCATAAAGCCTGCACGAGAGAGGGGAGTGACAGGGGGTGTGCACTCCCCTCTCTCTTATATGCTTAAAGACCCCCACACGCACGGAAAACATGCGGGGGTCTGAATTGGGTCCTCAGTTAGTAAAGATTCAATCATCAGTTAAGGCATTAAAAGCAGTTGAGTGACAATTGTAAGCTCCGGAGAGGAGTATTCTATACCTAATGGAAGGGGACATGTTGGATGCTATGATGAATGGTGTATATAAAATAGCATGTCGGATACACATTGTAATGAGGATTGGATCAGCTTTAACTTAAATGAACATTATGGTTATCACACAGCTAAATTATCACTACTATATTTATATGACTGCACATAACCACTTATTAGGATAATTTTAGATCATGGTGATATGTGTAAACAATGATAAAGGCAAAGGCAAAAGTAGACTGCGGCCATATGTGTTGTATAGTTTATGTTACCTGACCTTTCTCTGTAACCATGGAAACAATCTGTAGTATAGATATATTACATTATAAATACAAATATTTAAACAAGGGTTCAAAGGGGGATGATATATATACACAGCCTGGACTGGACCCAGACCTCACTTTGGCAGCCCGCACGGAAAAAGGGAGTGAACTCCTGTCACTCCCCTCTCATGGGAACTTAACACCCGTGCGGATTACCCGCCCACATGACCTCTGATCCACATGGAAATCCGTTGCGGAACATCTGATAGGCGCATGCACACCTCCATCTCGACACTTTGCATGCATAAAACGGGTGTCGTACGGAGGTTAGGATCATGGACCAGATTCCTCTTTAAGACCGCATATACGCAGTTTACGTAATGAAAAGATACGTAGATTACGTAAAGAAATAAATACGCATGCACAGTATCAAATATCGGTAAACTCCGGACGTATATGCAATACGTCTGGAGGTGGGAATCTAGTTCCATATCCTCTGTCTTGTAGTAATTGTGTTTCAGTTTTTAACAGGTTATTTCAGATCCTAAATAACAGAACAATGGCATTTACCATAATATATGGACAAGGAAAAGCCCTGCACAAACACATTTTTGCCATCACACAAGGCATCTTGGCTGTTCTGTGCGCCAATGTAGTTTACTGGCAGTGAGAAAGTTGTGGAAGAGTTAGGTGACTCCCTTTTGCTGGGAAACTCCATGGGTGGTGTGACATCATTTATTTGTAGGGACTTCAGCCAAATAGTCATGGTCAGTACCACAGAAAATACATAACAGTAAATGGTTTTGAGGTCGAATAAAAGGATGATATACAAAGCTGTGGCCCTGACTTTGGGACTGTAGAGTTAAAAGACAGAATCTTCTCTCAGGTTTAAGCTCCTCCAAAGCAGTAACTGAAATATTTGACTTTAGTATAGCTATAAAAGTACTAGAATTACGTTATTCATTTTCTTCATATCAATTTGACACCTGAAAGTTTGCATCATCTTGCAAATGACTGCCCGGACAGAAGCAAAGAATAAAGTACCATATATGTGCACATTCTGATCTGATCTGATTGTTTTTCCATGCATTGACTTGCCACAACACAAATGTTCCCTGTGCCAGTTCTTTTTGTGTGAAGAGGGCCTATAAAGTTGAGTTTTCACAGTTCTGGCCAGACGAACAAGTGCTGTTTCTAGCAGAAATTGAAGATTAACCCGAAAGCATCAGAAAAGAATGTACAGCATGAACGATGTTTTTCTTTGTGGTCATGTGCAGGCGGAAAAGGACGAAATGTGGTTTGAAAATTAAATGCAGACAACCACTGCTCTCCTCCGAGGTCAGGAAGGAAAACATTTAACCCCCACGCACTATTCAGTAGGTTCTACTTTCTTTTTGTCCAGCACTTATTAGTCTAGTAGCATCTTTGGAAAGTTCATTCATAATCTGTTCTATACGAATGGGACACAGACACTATCAAGATTTATAGGGAAACCTAAAATCCTCTCTGCATCTGTGCATTGCTACAGCGCTCGCTATGACCCATCCATCATCTTTAGTGCACTCCGTTAGCTGCAGCCTGACCCTAACCCTCCCTCCCCTGCAGTCTGACCCTAACCCTCCCTCCCCTGCAGTCTGACCCTAACCCTCCATCTACCAAAGCCTGAACCTAACCCTCCCTCTCCTGCAGCCTGACCCTAACCCTAACCCGCACAAATAATTTACTTACCTGTTCCAGGTCCGGCGGAGGGATATGGGTAAGTACAAAAGTGAATGAAAAAAAAGTGAAAATTGGAAACTATTTGAAAAAGGGACATCCGAAAAGGAACTTTCGGATGTCCCTTTTTCGGAAAAGAGAGTTTCGTACCAGAGATTGTAAATGATTATTATTATTATATTATTAGTATTAGTAGTAGTAGTAGTAATAGTAGTAGTTATAGTAGTAGTAATATCCAGAAAAAACAAGGATCCTGCAGCCAAGGGCATACAAAAACTGCCAGACCACCACTGGCGCAAAGCAAATGGAAGAAATCATAATAATATTGTTGTCCCACACAGCGCTTCCTTCCTTCTAGGACACAGAAATCCCCCTTTGTAAATGGACTGAAGACTCTCAATCACGTAATGCAGCACATAAATTGGATAAAACAAAGGGAAAAAATCAATTATTAAAGGTATATTTAATAAAGCCACATAAATAGACACAAGTTTTAAAACAAATAACAATAAACAGCAGTTGTAGTGATCAGATGCATCACTAAACTGTGTCTATTTATGTGGCTTTATTAAATATTCTATTATTAATTGATTTTCCCCCTTTGTTTTTATCCGATTTATGTGCTGCATTACATGATTGAGAGTCTTCAGTCCATTTACAAAAGGGGATTTCTGTGTCCTGGAAGGGAGGAAGCACCGAGTGGGACAACAATATTAACATTTCTTCCATAGTAGTAGTAATATTGTTATAATATATATGGATTGGATCCAGACACAATATTGCTGCACGTCACTGTGTTACAGTTGAATTGCAGATTCTTTTCCACACTGTGAATGCAATTATTTTGTGCTAATCAATTGAAACAAGTTCCCATCTACCCTCTATTAAGAGTAATAAAATTTCCAACAGTCAATTTATGGTACATGTCCCCTCTTTCAGAGCTCCGCACTCAGGAACATGTCAGAAACATTAAGGTAGCCCAGAAAAATCAGCTATCAGCTGTGAATGCCTGCAAGTCAGTGTCTTCTGTTGATCTAAACTTACACTTGTGGTATATGTTTTATGCACATGTGGAAGTGGATCTCTGGGTATAGAGCACAGGTGGTTCTAGTATGTAAGGGCAAGATCCAGTCTTCAGAGTTTTGCCCCACATCTGTGCATTTTAGTCAGCTTGTGACCACTTATTCACACTGCACATATACAGAGCTAATTTACACTCCATGATAATAGAGGGGGGGGCACATTCCAACCCATCTAGACTTAAGAAGAAATGCTCTTCCGGTAGAAAGGCTGGGTTAAGTTAGTTCACTTGGGTGCAGACCACACCAGGTGCAGGGAAGGTGGAGGCCTTAGGGGTTGGGGGGGTGGGCATGTACAAATCCTGCACAATGGCCCTCTCACTTCTTAAAACGCCCCTGCTGGGAAGTGCAGTTGCCAGATTACCAAAGGCGGTACCGGTGGACATGTGACATCCTGTAAGTACTTTTTAAGCACTTTTTTTTTATTCTCCAGTGATTGAAATAGTTTTTAGAAATAGACTTGCTGCCAATGTTTTTGATTGGAGAGCACTGACTTTAGTTGCTTTACAACTGATTTTGGGCCTGATCCTGATTTGTGTACATACAACAAACTTCCAGAAGCTGCTTGCAGAAGTTGGGTGTTTTCCTGGTACTGTGTATGTAGCTTAGTTCCATACACTAGGAAATCTAACGGGGTATCACTTTAGAGCCACATGCCTAATCCCTGCAAAGGGGGCGGGGGTAGAGTGGAGAGTGGAAGTGGATCCTTGCTGAGAACTTAAGGTAGGACTCCATACATGGGAGGAGAGCAAAAGTAGCAAGGTGACTTCTCTGACACACGCTGGGTTTTCAGCTTCTTAACCGACTTATGAATGCCATAGGGCCTTATCATTAGGTTTGTAGTTGTGTGCAAAGAGCGGCTAATTAAAAACGTTTCTGCATAACCGCAACCATATTTCCTCATTTAAATGGCTCCCTCCACCCAATCTTCTTATCTTCGTTCTTAAGTTTTCCTGACACACCTCTTATTCTTAAGTTATTACGAACCTTGAGGAAATAGGATCATAATGGTGATTCAGAGCTGTCCTGTTATTAAGTCCTGCAGTATATCCCTTCTTAAATATTCACCCCTAAAAAGCAGCATTTTCTTAACTCATTCTTTTCTCTTAACTTAATCAGGTCCTTAATTACAATATTTATTATTCTGTGTGCCCTTCCCACCACTTGTGGGTAGATTTTGTTTAACAGTCTGGTTATGTTTTAATATATTTCTCTCTTTATTTAATATTTCATGCTTTTAAATATATTGTCATTTTTATGTTGTTATGTTCATTATTAAGTTCACCAAAACTAATCTTTTTTCTCTAATGTTTTGAAGAGTTGATCTTAAGGTCTTATTAAAAATATGCATTATAAAAGTAGCATTCCCCAATAATATAAAATAAAAAATGTATTTAGGCTGTGCATATTATTGTATTTTAAAGGTGGAATTTTAATATTGCTTGTTGTAAATGTTCCTACTATTGCTATTATATTCAATTAAGGTATATACGGGAATTACAATTTACGGGCAACATTAGTACAAAAAAACATTGCTACTGTATAGTCTGGTATGAGAGGAGGTACATGGGCAGTGACTGGATCACCCCAATAATGTGGTGAAATCACCTTGATGATATGGCAACATGATATCAGTCTTCAATAGATGCTAGTTTTGAAGGGGGTTCCTAGCATCTAGTTAGATAATTGAAAGGATTATAACAACAGGAGATGAATTTTCTAAACTTGTGGGAAGCAGTGACCAGTCTTATTTGTCCTGATTTCTAGAATTATGCTCACAGCAGCACATAGTGTTTCAGAAGATGAGGACACACTGTCTGGCTGGCAGTGACCTGTGTATTTTTATTACTATGTAAGGAAAGGGCTTATAATGGAACAATGTCCAGATGTGTGTAGTTATGCTCCCAGAAGCACATAGGTTTTTGGAAATGAATGTGGACAAGTGTCCTTGATGGGTAATACAGACAACCAAGAAGAAACAAACAGTGTTAGCTAGTAGAAAGATCAGGGTTCAGAGTACAACATATTTCTATATGAAATTTAAATTCCAACAGTACATCCCAATTATTTATTATTATTAGAGAAGATATGTCCATTAAAATTCTAACTGTATTACCATCTTATTTCACAGAGACAAAGGAAGTGGAAGTACATGTTCTGTATATGTTCTAATTCACTTGCAAAAGCTGATAACCCTGTAGGATAACAGGTGCTCTGAGCGAGTTGCAGAATACTACAGAGGAAGTTTATTCTATTGCTCAAGGGTTCCACTGAGAGCCCGGGAATGAAAAAATTATCTGCAGCTGCTTGGAAAGTATAATAACATCTGTAATGCACCACCATCCACCTACACCAACTAAAATCAAGACAAATCTGAAAGAGAGATTATCTTTAACTCCGATGGGATATAGCTGTAAAATTCATATTTCTGCACAAACATTTTGTTTACTTTCTCAAATATTGAAGGGAAATTAAAATTTATAGCTACGGATTATAATTGTTTAATATTGAATTTATTTGTATGTTTTTGCTGATGAGCTTGAGAAAGGGATTTGGGTATATATTCAAATTCTACTCTTTTTTTATTGGAAATTATTCAAGAATGAACTTGTATCTGTGGCTCGTAGCATTTATTTTAAACATATATTTTTTGCATGTATGGTCATCTACATTACAATTTTCTATAAAAATGTATTCCTTAAGAGATACAAGAAAAATCCTCTAGTAACTGCCCCATTTGTCTTTTTTAATGTTGCTGATAGATACATTCTCTGAAAAGCTTCATCTTTTTAATCCTACATATGCTATAAATATATAACTGCTTATGTCATGGTCATGTTCTTGAATCCCTTGCTGGTTGTTATGTTGACTGTCAAAATGTCGACAGGTTACATTGCAGAGAAGTCAGAATGTCAACAGTTGAGAATTATGTTAGCATTACAAATATATATATATATATATATATATATATATAT
>WWET01003578.1:98745-122358 GCA_011038615.1 Limnodynastes dumerilii
TATCTGAGATTTTCTTTACAAGGTGTCTGCATTACATTAGGTTTACATATATTACAAACAAATACTCAACATTTTGTCCTGTTGGAATTTTGATCTGTCAATGTTTGACTGACAACATTTCGTACCAGACCCCTCGAATCTATACTCATATAAGAAGTAATCTTGCTAGTAGTTAAACTAATGTACCTGGCAATGTTGTCGAGAAATATTGTAGCATTTAAACATTGATCCACACATTTTACACATACCAGGAAAAAATCATTATACACTTAGGTACACCTTCATTAGTCCCAACATATACAGCAAACACATGGCAGGATGGCTCCATAGGCTCAAGTAGTTTTCATTAAATTCTTAATTTTATAAACTTGAAACAACAGACCCTGGGATTAGATAACCCCTATTAGAAAGTTTTCCAACCATTAGAAAGCTTTCCAATCTTCTGGTATAACTGTTGCATCACTTAAATGTTCTTTTTGTGCTCGGATCAAGGGACCTGACTGGAACTTTAACTGATATCTGTGAACAATGAGGAATTATACATATGTGGGATGGTGCCAAAAACGGCCCTTTTCTGAAAGGGCCATTCTGTACCAACCAATTTTGAAGTGGCTCTGTGGTGAATATTTATCTTACCCCAACCCTTATCTTAATACTTACCTTAACCCTCCCCTTCCAATACCCTAATCGTAACCTTCCCCACAGCCTGACCTTAAGACTCCCATCTCCACAGCCTGACCCTAAGACTCCCTTACCTGCAGCCTGACCATAACAATCCCTTACCCGCAGCCTAACTCTAAGACTTCCTTCCCCGCAGAATAACTTTAAGACTCCCTTCCCCACAGCCTGACCCAAGACTTCACTCCCCGCAGCCTGTCCAGTGGGTCTACAGCGGTGTGTGACGGGTCTGCGGCAATGGTTTCTGAATTAATAAATGGTTAAGTATGCTGAAAAGTAAATTCGCCATACTTACATATTCATTAATAAAATCCTCTAATTAGCTCTATTTTCGAAATAGAGACTGCCGAAAATTATCTTTCAGCTGTCTCTATTTCAGAAACAGTCTCTCTGTATGGAGACTGCATTCCATATATTTAGTACATAGAATATTAAAATAAATAGGTTACTTAATCCACTACATAACTATATTCCATTCCCTCTTTGTTAGTGGTTATAACTCTTCCTTACTGGTGAAATTGCACTTCTACAAAATAATATTAGTCTACCACAGTCTCCTAAGCATAGTTCTCATGTTCTGATGTATGTTTATCTTTGTTGTACTATGAAACCTTTTTTGTGTTTCACAGAAATAGCCATATAATATGGCATAATATGGTAAAAGGAACAAAATGATTATACAACAATGTTGTCACGCAAAAAAATCTGAGGAATGTATTTAATTTATTTTATATATGAATATTTTGGAAAATACTACAAAGTTAGTTCAGGGATCCTACATATGTCCCAGGTTTTTAACCTGTACATTTTAAAACCCCAGGAGATTGTATAATTTGATGTTGTTTGTTGGTTTTATATACTTTGAAAAGTTAGTTTGGCTTTTGTAAAAACAGATAAAGGGTTCCTGGGGTTATGGATAGAGAGATGGTAGGCTTCATTAATTAGCTCCATCTCGGTTCTTGGGCCCCCAGATTGGAAGAAGGCTGATTAGTATAGCACCTGTGTGAGGATGTTATAAAGCTGTCTTTCAGTGTCTCTGAATACCTGGACTATGAAGAAAGAAGACCTCTCCTGGGACGCATCAAAACTTTGTATGCTGATTTAAGTTGTGTTTTTTATTTGTTATTGATTATGAACATTGGCCCAGATCCAGAACAACGCTTGCGAGTGAATTTACGCGTGGCAGAGAGGTAAATTCGCCTTTTGGTAAGTACTGCGCATGCGCACCATAAAAAATATGCTCAGTAACGTAGCGTAATTGTGAATGTATGTGTCACATAAATACTTACGTGTGGGTGTGCACTTTTTACGCGAGTCCAAATTACGTCTGAAATACGTTAAGTAGGCGGGGGTTTGTATTTAAAGTGTACAGTATGGGCGTGCTAAGCTGCGTAAATATGTGTTGCCCATACGTACGTGAGCGGATCATTGCGGTTACGTTGGCAAAAGTTAAGGTAGGGTTTGGAAAGCGTATCTTGACAAAATACGTACGTTCAAGGGGTGTGCCTAGGGGAGTGTATAGAACTTACGCGCACGAAAATACGCTACGCGAATAAACGTATGGCAAACGTAGTTCTGGATCTACCCCATTGATTGTATTAAAACAGAATTACCAATTAAATATCATCTATAAAGCTGCCCAGCAATTAAATATGGAGCATAACTGAACTTTTATACATAGGAATGCTACAAATTATCTAACTGTAGACCTTTATATAATTTGATTTCAATGTTTTGATATTATTTGATGTTTCTATATATGTATTGTTTTTAGTAGTATTTCATTAAATCTTTTTAACAGTTTGTTTTTGGTCTCCCATCTGTCTCACTCTACAAATGTAAATATTTGTTATTAGTTTTTAGCATTGTGTTATGTTTTACTCATGTTTTTGCCTAGGAGAATTTAGCAAGTTCTTCAAACACAGCAGTTTAATTCTTAGCGTCTGGAACTTTATTTGGAGATTGCTTTAGTAGCTTCCAAACAGGGGTGTAGGAACCGGGGGGCAGAGGGGGCAATTGCCCCCCCATGATTTTTGTTGGGGGGCAAAGGCTGTGTTTTGCCCCCCCCATGAACTTCTGCACAAAAGGTGAATGAGGATGAATGAAGTGAAAATGGGGATGAAACGATAATAGTTTTATTTGAACTTCATGTTTGTTCTGTACATTTTCTTCTCGCAAACGCTTTTTTCTTTCTTTCTTAGAATCCCCACTCATTTTGCTATCACAATTTGCAGTAAGAATAAGCAGACACAGGAGACCGGAAAGCGCTACTCTCCATTGACTGTTCTTATAAGTTGAACGACAATGCAAGCAGTAGCAGTCTCACTGTTGCCAGATCATAGGGTAGACAATGATTGCCTTAAGTGCTGAAGAGAGTCATGGCTCCCAAAGCAGGTTCATGTAACGCCACCCCCCTCCCCCCATGTAGCAGTAGATCCTTCATGCCACTTTCTCCACTTTTTTAAAATATAGATTGTTATAACTACCAAATGTTCTTTATTATAGCCTTAGGGGCTGATTCAGTTGCACTTACACCTTTTTTTAGGTGTAAGTGTAGACCTGAGCAATTCCCATGCTGAACTGCAAGGGGAGGCTTTTAAATTGTGAAACCAGAATTAGAATTAGGAGGTGAAGTTTCTTAGCTCAACTCTGTTTTATAGAATAAACATAAAGCTATGCGGTAATTGAGTTCTATGTGTAAAAGTAAAGTATTTTCCCTGCATGCAAAAGATTATATGAACACCCCTTACTTTGAAAAATGGTTTAGCCGAGCTGTACACTTGCACCTACAAAAGGTGTAAGTGCAACTCTGAATCAGTCCCTTAGTATACAGACTGATTGATTGATTGATTGATTGATGAAACAAATGCTAAGTGTTCCGTTAATAAACATTTAATAAACAACTTGTATTGATAAAAAAGGATACACTTTACTTTTACCATGAATTTCAGTAAAATGGTCTTTTGCCCCCCACCCCCTCCATGAAAATTTTCATTCCTACGCCCCTGCTTCCAAACATTTTGTAAATAAGTCGCTCCATCTACCCAGAAGTCGGCCCCTGACTACTGATCATGTCAAAAACTTGCAATGGATACTGGGTCCTTCATATCCTTTATATATTTCTTTTGCGTTTCATAATATAATAATGGATGTCATGGAAGAAAAACCTAAGCACTCAAGACTTTAATTTGCATAGCATGCCTTAATGTGTTTTCCTGTCATTTCCTCATATACTGAAAAAACATTTTTGCTGGGTTTGTAATTAAGCCATTGTCCCTCCTAGTAGTTTTCTTTTTCCTTTCTCTATACCTCCACAATTGTTACATCAACGAGACCAATAAATCTCAAGATAAATGAAAAATCACAGGTGTACCAGACAGCATGCCCTGCCTAATGGCCTACATGAGACTTCTGAGCAACTGTTACTTCCAGAAATGTTGACATTGGCTGGTTTATACACCCTGTGTAGGTTTATTATATTGATTTAAGACACAGCAATGACAAGAAAAAAACCTTCTCTTTACAGAATGATACAATGCAAACTCCATGCTTGACATTTGAATTTCAGTGGCTACAAAGCAGAACATGACTGTTTTCACCTAATAAAGAGCAAGAAACAAGTACGTTTATTTTTTCCTTTACCATCACTCATATTCCCATAACGGGTGTATAGTCAGGAAGCAAATTGTAAGCTTCCTAAAACAATTTTGTGTGCAGAGGCTAAATGAAAGTATGGTCCTTCATCCAGCATACAGTACATGCAGCCAGGCATAACTGTGATTTGGAGCCAAGAATAAAATATGGGAACCAGGACCTCAATCGCTACAAAGTACAAACTGAAATCCAACATAGTAGCTAACAGAAGTGTAATGGATAGCTGTGGCACAGAAAGGAGGAGGTAGGGATTTCCCCTCATAGTAAAACTAATGAGGTGCCTTGAGGCCTCTAATGGTAGCGTGAGGAACAGAGTGGAATGATAGAAAATGTAAATGGTAAATAGTCATATTCCTGACTGATTCACTACATTGCATAACTGCAAATTCTGCTGAGACGTCTGTGACATTTAAACAGATTTACAAGTACAAAATTGATTCCATCCATCTAAATGTTAGACATAAATATGTCTTTGTTTAGCTAGCAATTACACCTCCCAAATCCTCTTAATGTGTAATTTATGTTGGATTTATTAAATGATCACTGCTACAGGATTTCCTACTGGTAATACAATAAAGTGTACTTAAAATGTCTGCCACCTTTTAAAAAAAGATTTATGTACCCCAAATAGCATTGCAGAGACAGACCCATCCCTATACTACATTGGTGGAACTAGGACAATTTCATGTGGCTATTTAAGGTGTCTATCTGTGTGGAATGCTCAGTATAACTTAATAATAGATATCCACAGAATATACCTGCAGCTGATGTGGTGTCCACACCACGAACCAGCTATTTAAGGTCTCCTCCCTTGCTCTTACTAACTCAGATGGTCTTCCATCTGTTAGTTTTGTAATGTGTGGATGATTAACCCCTGTTCTGTAGCTGAAGACTGCAGACTCCCTGCAACATTTCCGCACTTTTCCCTATAAAAACACAACTGAACCAAAAGCCAGGGGTGTATCTATGGGTCCAGTGCCCCTGCCAAAGTAAGTTACTGGCGCACAAACCCTCCCCCCCATTACCCATTTACTTTCAGTATTCCCATCATGTGCCTTCAGCATCTCCCCTCCCAGTACTCCCATCATATGCCTCCAGCCTCTCTAAGTACTCCCATCATATGCCACCAGCCCCCCCAGTACTCCCATCATGTGCCTCCAGCCCCCCAGTACTCCCATCGTGTGCCTCCAGCCCCCAGTACTCCCATCTACTCCCATCATGTGCCTCCAGCACCTTCCCCCCAGTACTCCCATCATGTGCCTTTAGCCTCCCCAAGTACTCCCATCATGTGCCTCCAGCCTTCCCCAGTACCCCCATCATGTATCTCTAGGCTCCAGCTCCCCCCACCCCCTCCAGGTTTTCTTACCTTACCTGTGTCCTCTGAGCAGGACTGCGGCTAGAATTGAAGTCCACGGTGGCCAAAACTTGCGAGGGAAATGAAGTCCCCCAGTCACAGAGAAGCCTGTGACTGCAGGTATCCTAGCAACCAGCCAGCCCTCATATTAAAAGCATCCAGCCACAGTCTGACTCCAGACCAACGCTGCACTAGGCGACACTATCTCTTAGCCACGGGTGGCTTCGAAGGGCGCCCCCCCTCCCTTTGGCTGGCGCCCCTGGTGGGTGCCATCCTGGTCATGGGATAGATACGCCTCTGCCAAAAGCTTGAATTTCATAATAAGTAATATATAAATAAAATGTAATACTGAGCACTAAATTTAATACGGAAATAAATAATATTAGTTGATTGTTATGTTAGTGGCTCTGTATTAAAATATTCCTTTTATCATTACAATAATACACATATATTTACTTTTATACAGTTTAGTACTATGCAACCATAGATAACTCATTACCCTACACTAATGAAAAATAGTCAGTGAAAAAGCTTGCAAGGAGAGACAAATTGAAACTGTGGGTGAAGTTTCCTAGCTCAACTCTGAATTACAGATTAAACGTAAACTTTTATGTAAGAAGTATTTTCCAAAATAATTAAAATGACATTGCAAAATGGTTTAGCTGAGCTGTACACTTGCACCTGTTTTGTCCTTACTCTCAATCTCTGGATCTGCCCCCAAGCGTGAGTAATTATGAGAATTTGGCCAAAAGATACATGTAATAAATATATAAAAATATATAATAATATGAGGCTTGACATATATGTTGATGCTGCCTAAAGAGCTTTCAGAACATGATTGCACAGCTTTCTGAACTAGTAAATTTATGTATGCAAAGAGAGTATGCAGTATTATTTTTTGGTTGAAAGCCAGAAAAAATAATTTGTCCTTTTCTGAAACAGTAGGACATTACAGAGGCACGCCTTGGGAAGATTCACACAAGTGCACAGCTCCCTCCAATATAAGCAGCCTTGCTTTAGTGCTGCTAATCAAGGTCAGACAACACTCAAGAGTTATTGATGGGCCCAGAAAGTGTCAGATCATCGTAAAACAAATATTGGATAACTGGAGAATTACCATGTGTCCTCATTTTCAATGAAGAGTGCAGTTTTTACCACTGAAAATCTGAAATATGGAATACAGATTCTAAAAGAATTTAGTCATGTTGTTTGTGGATTAAGTGGTTAGTGAAATTAATCCCTTTGTTTTATTACATTTGGCAGCCAAAAAAGAAAAAATAGGATGATTTTATAGACTTTGTAGGTTATATAAGTATTTCATTAAAATATACAGTTTTTAATGAAGAATATTTTCCAAATTTATAACTGGCTCCTAGTATGTCATAAAATAATATTCTGCTGAAGAACAATAAAAATACTGCATGTTCAGATAAAATTAGTCATTTCCTCCAAAGACCAACATTTTATCTCAAATCAGGCTTTTTTTTTTGTGTATTTTTCTTTGCTTTTAATAATACATGTTTTGAGTGCAGGGCAAGAAGGCTGTTGGTAACAGTAAAAATGAATCATGTCCACTGGTCCACATATCTAAAGGTACAGACATCCATGTTAGATCTGATTGGATCTCCAGTCCAGAAAGGATGGCAAATGCTGGGCTGCACGATCTAGACGCTGTACTGCCGCTTACCCAAACGCACTTCCAACTGTCAGGTTTTCTATTGAAGCGAACAGAAAGTGGTGGCAGAACTGAATACTGGATGTGTATGCAATGAGACAGAACTTGTATTCTGTCCGCTGTCCTGCATGTCATATAATTTGTGACAGTAGAGAAGAGTTTTTTTGTTGGTTATTTTGTGTATGGGGTCAGCTGCCTCAGAACCTGATATGTAATCCACTCATTCCACCAAGAGGTTAACTGCAAAGGAAAGCTAAATAGTGAGTGGTCCGGCGCTTATCCTGCATTAGCAAGGGTCCAGTCAGGCTTGGTTTCTGGTTACCGGGAAAACTCTAAAACCCCTAGGCTTAGCAATATTCCTCTCAGGGAATTATGTGGATTTCTAAACATGTATTCCAGTCTCCGGTCACTACTGGCCTTCCTACAGCATCCTGCCTCTCAGCCTGGTCCCTCTTCTCTCTCCTTTCTGTTCCTTGATCCCACCCCCAACCACGGCAGAAGACAGTGACTAATCAAATAGGATGCCAGCCTGCTCTGTCCCAGTATGAGCTGAACTAACCTTTTCCATCTGCCCACATTGCTGTCAGAGACACTGACTACTTGCCCAGATGAACTATGGGGGTAATATCAGGGTAAGATTCCCTTACAGACTTTCTGTCACATTTTCACTTATGTCACACAGCATGTATAATCTTCTCGCATGAATGATATGTGAGTCAGTAAAAGAGGGTCTTTTACTTTACTGTATATAAAACATTTATTTATAATTAATGATATAAGTTGCATTTTGTTTTCTACGAAGTAATCCTATTCAAACTATTGTAGTGATAGCATAGCAGAGCCGTTTGGGGTTTGTATGATCCTGTACCTACATTAATAGACTGATCCCGTCTTTTTATTTATTTGATTATCTCACTTATTGATGTAATATAACTGTTTCTTCTCTTCAAAGGTGTGAACACAAATATCACACTAATATCTTTTGTTACTATTACTGATACACCTGGCTTTCATGTGTACATGCTTTTATTTTTCCAATGCTCATAATCTCAAACTTCTGATGATATAAGAATTTTGAATTATATTTAAATACAGAAAAGAGACTCCTTCTTTTTAGGTGCTCTTTGCAATTAAATTTCTTGTTTCTGCTTCACTTTAAATGTAAGACATGTCTGTGATTTCCATGGCCTATACTACAATAATACTTCCCAACTGAAGCAGAGTTATAACTGTAGTGTCTATGTAGTAAAATAAAACTTATAATATTATTCCTTTCTTATTTAATGCTTCATTCCAGTCACCAGTCTACAACCAGTTCTGGATATTGATGTGAGGCAGAGCATGCTGTTCTTATAGTGTTTAAGGGTGAATTTAAGGCACTATTGTGTTGCATAGTCTAACAATATAGGACAGCGTGTGTTTGAGTATTAACAAAAAGGGGTATATGACAGCGCTAGTTAGTGTCAAAATTTAAACATAGTAATGAATATAATTACGCCTGCGATGGCTGAAGAAATCTCACAATTTAGACACCAGTGCATAAATATAAAAAAAAAAATTATTTATCCAAATAAAAACTATGACGACCTATTATCCTCTGCTTGATAACGTGTCCTGGCCGACACGAAACGCGTTGCAGGTTTACTAAAAACTCCTGAGAGCACACAGCTAATTTATTCTACTACCCTTGTGGTGAAGTCTAACATATTGCCATTTTGGAACGGAGGACTTGTGTGAGATTCGTCTATACGGCACACTACAACTGGCTGCCGCTATTCCAAGCAGATTACATCAAGTCAGCGCCTACTCCGGGGACGCCCGGCAAGCTTGCACTGATTGAACACCTGTGGATGCGGTGAGATCAGCTATCCATTGCTACCGACAGCCTTTTCCACATCCTCGATCCACTATTGGAACCACTGAGTCTTCTATGTCGTGAGTCATAACTCTTATCATGATCATTACATCTTGCCAATATCTATTGAACTCACTACATTATTTCCATCACAAGTGGCTATAGCTGATGACACATGAACTCACTATTCTCTAGTGGATATTAACTATCAACAAACTACTCAGTCTGGATCTATCCTAACACACAGAGGCTACCAACCTCCCGTTCGGCCTCCCCACTCTCCTAGGGGGAGAAGTTCCCTGCGGACTGTGCTGTTAATTAATTCATCCAAACTCAAATATATTGAATGTTTAATAATTTGTGGCTCTAACACTCGCTGACTTGGTGTAATCTGCTTGGAATAGCGGCAGCCAGTTGTAGTGTGCCGTATAAACGAATCTCACACAAGTCCTCAGTTCTGAAATGCCAATATGTTAGACTTCACCACAAGGATAGTAGAATGAATTAGCTGTGTGCTCTCAGGAGTTTTTAGTAAACCTGCAACGCGTTTCGTGTCGGCCAGGACACTTTATCAAGCAGAGGATAATAGGTCGTCATAGTTTTTATTTGGATAAATAATTTTTTTTTTTATATTTATGCACTGGTGTCTAAATTGTGAGATTTCTTCAGCCATCGCAGGCGTAATTATATTAATTACTATGTTTAAATTTTGACACTAACTAGCGCTGTCATATAGCCCTTTTTGTTTGTTCTTTTTCTATGTAAATTATTGGGGGAGGTCCACTATAGATGGACAGCTGCAGTTTTTGTTAAACCTCTTTCTGAAGCGCCGACACGTTTTCTACTTTCTGTGTTTGAGTATTGTTGCCCGTATTCAGGCTTATTAACGTTCCTAAAAATACACATGCCATGTGCATATGTTTGTAGGTGTTATGCATAAGAATTCATTATATACAGAGCTGATCTAAGAAAATAATGATATCCTTAAGAAGGGGCATGCCAGTAATCCATAAGAACGAGGTTAAGAAAAGTGGGTGAGGGGGGGCATGGGCTGCGTAAGCACTTCCATTCGTACTTTCGCAAACATACGCACAAAAAGTAGGCCTATGATGGTGGAATTCAGCTAAGATCTGTAAGAATGAGTCATGGGATTGCACTTCTTAAGTCTAAATCAGGGCTTGTAAGTATATTTTTTTCTAAGAACTTATCTGGGAATCTTCAATCTGCCATACCTGCCAGGGATCCAGAGTTGCAGTTGTGTGCATATCTACGGTTATTCGAGTTTGGATGTACGGCACGCAGAATGCATTCATTTTTGTATTCAGGTTTTGGTCATTCTCAGTATATCTTCCATTAGTGATGGCACTAAATTGTACCGACTGTTACGCTAGTCTGTAAATAAATATTGGTTCAGGTCATTAAATAGCTGGCTGGATAGAGTATTTGGCTGGACAGAGGACACAGTAAACTAAATTATAGTGTTCTTCTAGCGCTTGATATCTACTCAGATGGGTTCTGTTATGGAGACATTTGAGGCAGATTGCCTGCCTTCTTGAGAGTCAAGAATCTAGAGGCTCTTTTTAATCAGGTTCTGGCTTTACAATGCCATTGTAATGCTTACTTCATTAGTTACCAATTAAACCTCTAATACTCTTGTTACTTTTCTTTTTTAACAAACCTGTGGTTTAGAAATTGTTCCTGGAACATTTTGAGTTATTTTTTTTGGGCACATGACACACAGGCATATGTCACCTCGTCTTCTGCAAGACTTTTAACTGTGCTTTTTTAATACAAGGGATCCAGTTCCAACACTCAGCAGCTGTGTTTGTTTACAGCATTTGCAATTAACACTGAACTAATGGAGAGATTCCAGAGACTTTCTTGGCACCAAGTGTATCATTTAAAATATATAGTCATGAATCCTAAATCATAAACTTGCCATTTGTGGTGTCCAAAAAATTGATAATGCACATACTGGCAAATTTCACACCAGTGTGGAGTCTATACACTGCACAGACCACAAAGTTACAATGGAATGTAAGCACTTAAGCATTTTTTTAGGGTTTCTCTTACCATTGCCATTAAACATGAAATACTGCCTGGGTAATAATAAACAACAGGCAAATGGAACTTGGACATTCTTAGAGATACCGGCTACAAAAATACCTTACGGAAATCCGCATTTCAAGACTCGCTTTAAGGACAATTCAACAAATTTGGGGGGAAAATGAAACTTTCTATATGCCAGAGTACAGTGGTGGATCTACTATAAACTTTTTTTACATTTTCAGAGTGATGAGAGCACCTTACATTGTGTTACAACAGCGTCCATCTCAGTGCTGGCATGCAGGGAGCGGGGGGGATGAGCGCCTATCCAGCATGGCGCCTGGATGCACTGCATCCCCCGCAGAGTGGTTTGCGCCGGCCCTGTAATTGAGAACGGTGGTTTGCTATATTAAGGCCCAGGTATTTAAGAGAATGCCCCGCACACTTCAAGTGAAAGGTGTCCTCCCATCCCCCATGAGCTGTGGATTGGCGAGCCATAGCTTCTGCATTGCTAGTATTAACTATGAAGCCAGAAACTATTTTATATGCTGTTAGCTTACCTAAGAACACTAGGATGACCTCAGTTAAGAGGTTGTCTGTGAAAGTAGACACTTTAATTTCCATATCAGCTATTTTATGTATGTTTTTTTATTATGTTAGTATATTTTTCAAAATCATGCAATCCATAAAAAACACCAAATATAGACAGACTTGGACATTTTTCTATGATTTGACCGTTAAGCTTAGCATTTTAACTCTCCTGGGACTAGATTTACTACACTGCAGAAAAGGAAATGTGGAGTTATTGCCCATAGCAACCAATCAGATTCCAGTGAACATTCTCAAGCCTTAGGTATTGATGCGAATATGCTCACAATGTTGCCTTCTGGTGAGGCAACATTAGCTGAGTCTAGGGGATTTGTTGCCTATTCATTTAAATGACATCTAGATACTGAAATGAATGGGGAGTAGGAATGGATGGTAACAGCTACATACATACATAAATAATTGTGGTCTATCTGTGACTTATCACAGGGTTGCCGTTATATATATAGTTTCGCATTAGTTGCTTTCTCACGCCTTGAGAAAGCAACTGAAGAGAAACGCGTGTAGGTGGTAAAGAGGGAGCCAGGGTGCACACTGGTAACCTCTATTGTCTTTATACCCAATTGCCATGCTATTATACTTACATGCCATGTGTTGTTTGTTGATTTTGATTTGATCTTATTTGTCTTACACTTTAGCGATACTTGGGCACTTTAGATTAGAGTAGGGACAGATACACCCCTCTTGTGGGAGCGAAGTGCGGCAGGCACTGGGATAGAATTTATCTCTATACTTTGGAGATAGGGAACTACATATAAACTATATATATATATATATATATATATGATATTTATCTATTTAATGCATGAACCCATATCACATTGAAGGTGCCCTATAATTCCATGGGAACATGAGTGTATGAATAGGGAAAAAGGCTGTTATATCAGTTGAGTGGGGAGTGAATAAATATGTATCATATGGGTATAAATTGAATTTGTCTTTATATTTCGCTGTTTGTTTGTAATGCAATATTTTTTCATCTAATTATATTAAATGTTATGTTAGATATGAAATCATACACCCATTCATGCCAGATTCTAATTCTGCAATTACAATTGTTTGTGCTATCTCCAATGATTCAATCATTTATGTTTATTTCCGCTGGTTATTTGATGGAAGTGGTGATATGTAACCTTGCTTTCCTTGTTTGGATAAAGGATTAATTCTATATATGGGCTAATACTATAATGTGTGTGCGCCATTAGCAGTATCTCTTTTTTCTCCTGGTCTCTGTACCTTATGTTTTGCTATACAGTATATAAATACTGAACAGGCAGCACCACCCCACATTTATTCTGGCATTTGTAATTATTTTTGCGGAGGTATTATTTTTCCAATGCCAGTGGGTGGTCAAATTTTGTGAAATATTGTGAAATTAATAAATTTTTCTCTAAGATTCACATTGTAGCCCCTTTTTTCCTTATATAGTTTTTTGGTCTGTGCGATTCAACTCTCTTTTTGCTTGTTCTATTGTGTTTATGATTAATACTATAGAATGAACTCTCGCCAATGTAAGAATTTCCTTTTTTTCACCCTTCAAATGCAACCCCCCCATGTTGGCCACGCCCCAAATACAGTACTGGGGCGCTGCAACATACCCATACTCCGGGCACCATGGCAACTAGCTACACCTCTTCTGACCAGCTTTACTATCACACTGTTATTTAGACTTGGGATAGGAAACATCACCTCTCAACTCGAATGCTGTTTGCAACAGATGAAATATGACTCCCCTGAAATCAACATGGTTTAGCCCAGGAGTAACTTTCCTCTCTTATTTTCAAGCTCTTTCTTAAGTCTGGATCCAGCCCATAGTGTGTATGACTTTCTACGCACACCTATACACATTTATTCCTTGCCCCGGAACATGTATAGGCTTTTATGGGTTATATACTTCATGCTTTTAAACTATTGGTAACTTTCCCAGAGTCACATAATGTATTTGGCCTTGCTGCACTATTTCATAGATGATATTATTAAATTAACAGGGTTATATATCACAACAAACAGGCAGCAAAGCAGAAGTCATGCTGTGAAATACAGGTTTTTGCACCATGCAGCTATGAGACACTGGAGTATTTTGCAGGAAAACATTGTCTAATCATTAGCTGACAGCTGAAGGGCATACTGTTTTGATTGTAAAAGAGGTTGTATATGATGTAAATATATGACTCAGAAATGATTTCACGTAAACATTTTAGTAAGAGCAATCTGACTCATTAGCTCCAACACAGGGAGTAACAAGTCCCCCAGAACATCTGTGCAGTGCGAGCTCATCCAGTCCTTGTTGCTCCCTATAAATGCTGCTCAGAATAAATAAAAGCGACATTTAAATATTTTATATTTGTAAATCATTACATCACATGTACTGTGTAGTATTACACTATAAAATATTCATCTAAAACAAAATAAATGTTTCCCTGTAATCATCAGCATATCCCCAGCTGTCCTTATTTTGGTGGACTGTCCTGATTAGCAGACTACTGAAGAGGTGAGATTTATAGGTGAGTGGGAAGAGCTTTGCACAAATATGTCCATTTGCAGGCATTACTTGGGTGGAATTGGGCTTATTTTATTCTGATTTGGGGATTCTAAATGTTGGGAGCTATGAGACTCAGGACGCTGTGCTGGATTACAAATTGGGTTCATCTTACATGTAGTTGAATTGGATTTCTTTTACACACTTTGCATTCTGATTGAATCAAACTTGGGAACTATAGTCCCGATCCATAATTACTCAATGAGCCTGTTTTCCACACTCTGTGTACAGAAAACAACCTCATTGCATTCTTGCATATGCGTAGGGCAGTTTCTAGGGGCAGGTGAGCCGTGCTATCGACTTAAGATGTCTAGTAGGTAGGTCCCCCTTTAGGTCCTGCAGCCCTCCCCTGTGCCGCGGCCACATAGACCGCGGCTCACATAGGCGCCGGCCGCATCACATAACTGATGCGTTCAGCATCATTCAGATGATATTACTGGAGGACCAAATCATGTGCACTGAGTAACGCTATGAGGTAATGTTATTCATTGAAATAAATTTGGTCCTACAGTGCTGCCCATCGTTAGAGCATTCCTCTCAGCTGAAGCATATGTCACAACGGAATGTCTCTACCTCTGTCTTGGCAGGTATTCATGCCATAATTCTCTGTTAAAAGGCCAGCAATATTTGTTAAAGGAATAGTGATTTTTTTTTCACTTTCCCCTTTTTTTACATGGTTAACATCAAGAAAGTCTTCTCTATGTCCTACATGAGAGTGCTAATGGTAATAACAATGGTCTACCCCAGCCAGGCATAACACCATCTGGGCATCTGTACCAACAAGCCTTCTGCACGACATCTACTGCTCACCATAAACATCACTGCACTATCTTGGTGTTTACCAATCTAGGCCTCTTCACCGCTTAGGCCCTTTGGGCCTGATCCAGACCTACGCCGATGCGCTGTGCTTAGTAAAGCACAGTATATCGGTGTGCACTCTCCCCGACACTCCCCCTGTGCGAGCATATTTTCCCTCGCTTATGCTGGCTGAAGGCTACCCTAACTTCAGCCGGCCTAAGCAAGGGAAAATAAGCTCGCACAGGAGCTTTTGGCCACCAACCCCTCCCTCCCTCATTAAACTAGCTCCCCTCGCCCACCTACACTAACCTGAACGTAGTAACGCTGGGGCGATCGGGCGTTGCCATAGCTACGCCGGGCAACATCTGCCCGGCGCATGCACAGATTGGCTTTTAAGCCGATCTTACGCTGTTGGCTGGCATCTTAACACCAGCCAGCGTAGGTCTGGATCAGGCCCTTTATGTCTGTGCTTCTTTACAATGGTGACCTCTGCATAACTCTGTACCACAGTAGACTTCGCTATGCCAGTTGTACCATAAGTTCTATTTTGTTAACTTGGATAGAATAGGTGTCTTTGTCATGTCTAGACAGAGCAGTATGGTTTAAATATCTTTAGCCATCTCTTATTTTTTCTGTACAGTGGCCTCATATTGAGCTCTGTTCATACCTCAATTTCTTTTACTAGGATGTGTTACTGTATTATTATGTTGTTAAACTGTGATATTGTAACTGTAGGAAATGTGATGTTATTTGTTTGTTTTTTATTCCTTTAATAAAAATATTTTAAAAACACAAAACAAAACAAAAAGTAAATAACCTGTATAACCAATACTATTATCGGCGTGTCATGGCAACATCCAATCAGGTACAGCACTAGGGAGGAGGAAGGAGGGAAATAGGGATAGGAAAGAAATAGTGATAGAGATAGGGACAAAAGTGGATGGCTGGGTACATTCACAAATTTCCCACTTTCTCTATATCTGAGTAACTGTCGGGTTTGGACGGGAAAGTGGTGTGGCTTATTTGTCCCTCTTTAGAGATTTTAAACGTTGTGAGGTATATTATATTACTTTCACATTATACCCAAATTCATGGTGCCATAAACTAGTATAGGCAACTGTGGTCTATTGCTTTCACATAATGCCTTGGCATATCAACATTAGATGCCTCTTCTTATTACACATCTATTAGAACTGTACTGCTTAATAGTTATACTTCACATACCCAGGGTTTAAAAATTAGACCAAATCAGGTGAAAAGTTACATCTGGGCAAAACAAAGTTAGTTTTCAAGTGAAGTAAAATTACCTGTTTTGTGATTTTGAAACACTTAATGGCTTTTTATTTTAATAACAGTATTTGATTGCTTGACAGATTATTTAATAAAATTCCTAGGAGCCAGCCCTGTATATATTGAAGTGTATTTACATATGACATTCTTTACTGAATTATTTAAGACTATTAAATCATTGATGTACATACAGCTATAAACTGCTAATGTCTACACTGCATTGTGTAAAATATGCACTCAAGTTTTCCCCTGAAATATTGTGTAATACTTTTGTTCCCCAATTAACACAGCTGGGTTGACATAACACTGATGCGTGTGTCACCACTTTCTATGAAACTTACACTGACACAGCCCATCAGGAAGCAGCTGGTAAACATGTGAGCAAAATCTAATGAGCGCTTGCTGGCAGACTGTACAGTACATTTTAAGGGAGATTTTCAGTCCCTTATGTTTATATTCTGCCTTTCTATGAATATCTATAGGTTCTTGTAGTTCTCTAATTTTCTTGCAGGTCAAGCATAACACATTGAAGAGTCTTACGTTAGAGTGTCCTGATTGGCTATAAGAAGATTGTTAGAGGTAAGACGTTTTTTTGTTGTTTTTTTTTATTAGAACCTGAAATTGTTACTATTATTTTGGCAAAGTTACTCACTTGAAACATGAAACTCCTGTCTTTAAAGTTAAATTTATTTCTAGAACACCTGGGACTGAGGTACATTTTAAATTAAAGTCTCTCTAACAAAGCTGCTTTACCAGGAAAGCTAATGGTAGAACCTAAGTGTGATACACCATTGCATCTGACTTACTCCATTATCTATCTACTCCATTATTTCGCTTCCTTTACTGCAGATCATCTTTTTTCATTTTAAGAAACTAAACAAAGATGTTAAAAAAACGGAAATAAAAGCTTGTTTTGCTGTAATCAGGTTTTTTATTTAATAATTAAAATATTAAGTTATTACAATTATAAAAAATATTTTTCAATTGATAATCTGCACATCATTTTAGTTAACGTTGATGTGGTATCATCTGAACAGTCATAGGCCAGGCAGAAAGTTGTTCATTAAACGGAAAGAAAAAAGTTTGGAAAGAATTTATCAGTTATTTATTGTTGGTTAAATGTCTAAGTACTGCCCAACCTCGACCTGATCCAGAATTAAAAGTAACAAAAAAACCATGGCATAGGCAAAATCATGCTGAACTGCAATGGGGGAGGGGGCAGGATTTAAACTGTACAAACAGCATGAGTTAATAGATGATGTTTTGCAGTTCAACTCCAAATTAGAGCAGGGTTGCTGACTCTCCCGGAATATCCGGAAGACTCACGAAATTTGGGCAGTTCCGTGGTATCCCACTCCTGCTAGTCCCAACCCCCTGGCTCTCATTATAGTAATCCCTATTACTAGGGGTGGACACAGGGGCATTTTAGGAAGTGAGGGGGCCCTTGTGCAGGATTTGCACCCCACCCCCCCTTACCTGAGACAGGACTGTCCCGATTCATGGGCAGAAAAGGGCCGGGGCTTACAGTGCTATTAGGCCCCCACCACTTTTTTCGGCCCACAAATCAGGACAGTCCCACAGCAGGGGAAGGGGCACTAATTTGGCACCTACTTCTTCCCTCCGGAAGATCTTAGAGGAAAGAAATAGATGCTGAATGGCCCCCCTGCTCTAAGGAGCCCGTGTGCACTGCACACCCTGCACCCATTATAGATACGCCTATGGGTGGGGTGGACAGGACTTGATGACGTCATCATGCCTTGCCCACCCCCATAGTATTACAGACTGTGGATTACAGTGGTATTTGACATGGGGTGGGGCTTAATAATGTGATTTGCATAAACCAAATCTTTAAGCGCCCGTCCCCCCCCAATACTGGCATCTATTTGTTCCCTCCAAGATCTCCCGTTGGGAAGAAATAAAAAGTAGGCAACCGTGAATTAGAGTTCAGAAAATGAAACTGTTAAGTATTTGTGTAAAATAAGGAAAATCAAAGAGTATTTTTCCTGTATGCAAGAGACATAAGTAAATTTGCAAACCTCACATTGCAACATGGTTTGACTGGGTTCAGATTTCCACTTTTTGGAGCAGTTGCTCCTGGTTCTGGATCAGCCCCAGTCATCAGATGTTATACAGAGACACACACACACACACACACACACACACACACACATATTCTCAGATCTACCTGTACCTGATGCAATTGCTAAAGAGTGAACTGGTCACCTCCAGATCTCCGGTTGCTTTGTATCATATGCTCCACTGTGACATATCCTTCACTGCTCACTTGCTGTTCACTGGGTACTGTGTAATTTACTATGTCTTACCAGTTACTGGTCCAGAATCTTTACCGCATTTTCCCCTCACTAACATAAGAATCACCTTTTGTAGTTCAGTTGGTTGCAAAAAATGCAGATCTAAAAATGTAAAGTTTGAATCCTACCCCTCCTTATTCACACCATAAATGCCGCCAACTAGAGAAGAGAACAATCCCAATGTAAGATAACTGACATTAGCTAATGTAGTTCAAAATTAGGGAGCACCTGACTGTCCAGCTGTAGCAGCAGACATATTATACACAGTAATTATTGTTCTGACATGAACAAAAATACTGATACATAACTTGTGTCACAGATATTTCAATATTCATTTTATAATGAAAAGTTGCAATGTGTCTGCACACAAACATTTCCCTCACACGTTTTCTTAAAGCAATCTCTTTTGTAAATTCTGTGCAGACTTTGATGTGAACGAGAAAAGGATATAATATTCTCCAATGATGTAGAGAATTAGGCATCTTTTTACTGCTCGGAGAATGGTTTAGGATGTTGCTGAATTTCCAAGGTGTGAAACATATGTATAGTTGGGCAATAAAACTTTGTCAAAACTTACGGAAAGACCAGGTGGTTTCATTTTACCCATAGGAGTTATTGTTCTTTAAATTAATTTCAGAACATTTTTGGTCTATTTAACATGAAAAAATTCCTATGTAAATGCAACGTAGGAAACAAAAATTGGTTACAGTTTGTAATTAATTTAGGTCTAGTTTAATGTCATTAAAAAAGAGATATATTGTATGTCACTACACATTGGGCCTGATCCAGACCTACGCTCGGATGCATTTTTACGATGGTTGTAAGCGTAAAAACTAACATTTGTACTTACTGCGCATGTGCGGGGCAGAAGTTACGCTAAGAAATTCTGAGTATATGGGCCTTGAGCGTACCAGCCTTGTAACAATGCTCGAAGGGGCGTGGCTGCCATAAGAAATCCGTAAATACGCTCCGAGGCATTTAAATCGTACAGTATGGCCGTGCTAAGCATCGTAACTACGCAATGAGCTTACGGACGCCCGCGGTTACGATCAGAAAAGTTAGGGTAGGGTTTGCTCGGAGTAAGAAGGCAAAACTAAGTACGACCAAGGGGAGTGTATCTTAGGTACGCTGGCGTAAATACGCTATGCACATGAGCGTAGGTCTGGAACAGGCCCATTGTGCATAAAAAGAATACAAGTCACAAGCTGCCTAATGCTCATCTCTTTGAGGATGATTATTTCTTTTTTTAAATAAAAAGATCAAAGTTCAGGTGCTTCATCTAATTTTGTTTGTAAATGTCAACAGTCAAAATGTCGACAGTTGAGTATTATGTAGTTGTAGTGTTTATAACATCAGTAAACTTTATGCACTATGGTTTGTAAACACAACTTTAAAAAAATGTAATAATATATATGTAATATTTACGTACTACTAACATAATACTATACTGTCAACATTTTGACCTGTGGACAATTTGACCTGTTGACATTTTGACTCCTTGCCATAACAACTGTCAAGGTATCTCACTACTGTGACAGTAGAGGCTATACCTGCTGGCTCATGGCATTCTGCTGTGCTCAGATACATATTGTGCAACTCCTCACAGATATCAGTGAATCTTCATCCTCATTTACACAGCACAGTGTAATTACTAATTATGTCAATGAGACAACTGAAATATATCACTCCAATAGCCACAGTTTTCACACAGACTAACCCACACAGCTGACCAGGTTTAATTTATTATTGGTGGCTGTTTAAATTTGTGTTGTAAACCCTTTCTTTACCTGACAAGCACTGGCAATCATTGGATTTGCTCTGCTGATGTTTCTATTGGTAATTCTAATGGAAATGCATGTTATACTATAAAATAAGCACAAATCTTACACATTCTGATAAATATGTTTAGTGATGTAGGACTGGCTTCACAGATCTGTATTTACTACGTGCATGGTTTTACGCACGCATGTAGGCAACACCCCTGACACTACCCTAGCACGGATGGGGTTTCGGTGCTTTACGCCTCCATAGGGCACCCTTAACTCTACATGTGTACCTAAGGGGCGTATGTTTCTTCCGTACGTATCTTACTAACCGTGCCCATTCCTCCCCCGCCCTCTTTCACCTAACTTTGAACGTATGGAAAACAACCACGCCCCTCCTTACGTATGTCCCTAAGTGCAATTCACAAGTCTGCGCCTATAGTACTTATGTATGTAAATACTACGTCATTTGCATGGAAAAAGTTACTACACATGCACAGTTAATCCGTTCCAAAAAATATGCACGCAACCCCACGCAAAAACGTATCTGTGAATACGGCCCGTAAATTGTATGTGCATTTATTTAAACTCTATTTTAGATATTCACTTAGAACAAGATAACATGGTGGAGAGGTTGCAACTATAGCAGGAGGTGCAAGTCTTTTGGTCAGACTTCAGTCTCTCTGGGATACCAGAAACTGATGGGAACACCTTATAGGATTTCTGCAGTGTGTGAATAAGTACCTGTAATCCCATATATGCATCTGTATACCTGACATATTTGTTGGCTGACTTTCTGTGTGTCTGTATCATTCGTGACCACAGTTCCGTAGAATGTTCCAGTCTTCAGTTAGCTGAGTTAAGGTTTTTCTGATGGCCCTTCTGTGACACATACGTCAATGTGTATAAATTAGCCCCTGGATGAGGAAACCCTTATTTTGCATAGCAGCTTTTCAACAAGCTATAGGGGTAGCAGAAAGCACCATCTTTCTACATGAAAAGGAGACACTTCCACTCCATTAATGGTCACCCTATGTTTAACACCTATGGCAGAGTCATCTGCCAAAAAAACACACATTGACAATTTGTGTAAATTGTTATGTTTTTAGGGTAGACCAGGCACATTGCAGACTGGACCTCAGAAAGATTGCGTTCTGGCAGAAGTCAGAACTACTTAATACTGTCTATTCTTACATGGAATAAGTATTTAAAAATGATCAGTCATAGACGTAATATATAAATTAATCCAGTACCATCAAAAGTGCCATAATGCCCATAATAAACAATATGCCAGCAGTAATTAGCATAAAATGACATTGTGACATTTGGAAACATAGAAATTGATCATAAACCTAAGACCATTTTGTTCATCTGAATTTTTTTTAGGATCACTTGCTTTGTATGGTCTATGTACAAATACAATTGCCTATGATAAAACAGAAAAATAAAATAAAATAAAATAATGCTATATATATAGCAAGACCAACAGCTAATTCAGGACTAGTGAGATCAGCGACGGAACTACCATTGGTGCACTAGGGCCCATACTATTACAAGGGCCAACAGCCATCAGCCATCATCACCGCACCACTGAAGCTCACCTGGTTACCTGGGATATCATCAGGGCCTAAGCATATTATTTGCACCTGGGCCCACAACTCGCTAGTTCCGCCTCTGAGTGAGATGGCAACAGTCCACTCTGTGAGGCAGCAATAGGAGAAAGATAGAGGTGACCCTTACTGTGAGCTTACAGTGGAAGGATGAATAAAGGGAGTTGGCCCTCACTGAAATCCTGTTATGGGGAGAAGAAGGGGAAAAGAGGAAGCAGCCCCTGATGTGAAGAAGAGGTTAATGAGGGTGCCGTTTCACCCTGTCATCATTAACTGATTGCTAGATCCCACATTGTGGGGCCGGCATTAGGCTAAATAAAAAATATATGGCACAGAATCATTAACTGGATTCACAACTACGTTTTTGTTTTTACTAACGTGCCTATTTCTAAGTGCAGAGCTAATGTGCATGCGTAGTAAATATTTTACACTATCTACTTAGTGTTTCGTTACTTAGATTACATGTGGTCTGCCAGGCCCCAACAAAATCTACTCGAGGGGGGCAGCATTTCCAAACTCCTCCCCTTCCTACAAATATTGCATTACTGACATTTTTTCTATTTCATTTCATTTTCTTTTTTTTTTTTTACTTATTCTGACTCCTTCCTTCCCTAATTTATCATCACACTTAATTCCTACTTATTGTCAGCCACATTTGACTCATTGTCTGTGTCAAGAGCAGCTTTATGCTCTTGAGGGCATTATGTGGCTGAAGCGCTGCCATCTGGACCGGCTGGCTCACACAATGGGAGGTCCCGTTCTGTAACTGTCATGGAAAGGTTGAGAAGATACATTTTAGCAATAAAGACTTAATGCTGAGAAACAATGTCAAAGTCTTGGAAAGACCTGCAGTTATGACATAATCCAACTACATACCATATAAAGAATGTATTTATTTTCATAAGCCATCATGTAGTAATGTAGAAGAAATGGGATGCAAAAACATGGAATCCATGATAAATGATACAATATATTTTACTAAACCTCCAAAGGGTAATTGATATTGGTGACTAAATTGTAACAGTAAGAGAATGGTGCATATACAGTGTGTATTCATGCTGGACTGAGGCAGAGAACCAACAAATAGGATGAATTGTACATTTTCATTAGCTTTTAAGCTCCGGGACCTGGATCCAGACAGACTGGGCATTCTGGATGAAACACAAATAGGAAAACGATATCAGATTTCTGCTGTATCCAGCCTTTCGTGGGAGCACATCAGAGGTCATTCCACTTGCTTGCAAGGGGTTCAAAAACCAAGGGCCAGATTACTAAGCTGCAGGAAAGGAAAAGTGGAGATGTTGCCCATGGCAACCAATCAGAATTTAGCTGACATTCTCTAGTACAGTGATGGCTAACCTGTGACACTCCAGGTGTTGTGAAACTACAATTCCCATCATGCTTTATCAGGTATCCCCTCTGATTTTGCACTT
>WWET01003578.1:135984-150959 GCA_011038615.1 Limnodynastes dumerilii
CCTGATCTCTCTATCTCCCCCTGATCTCTGTATCTCCTTCTCCCCCCCTCTCCATATATCTCGTGTCTCCATCTATCTTCTCTCTCTATCTCCTTCTCTCCCTCTCTCCATATATGCCCTCTCTCTCTATCTATTACCCCTCTTTCTCTCATCTTTCTCTCCCTCTCTCTCTGCCTTCCCCCACCTTACCTACCCCCTGTCTCTTTCTCAACCCTCTCTCACATATCCCTCTTCCTATCCCCCTCTCTCTCTCTTTCTCCCTCATCTCTTTCTCCTCTGTCCCCTTCTCTTCTTTCCTCCCCCTCTCTCTCTCTCTTTTGACAGTAGAAGTGGCGTTGTAACAGACTGGTTTTAATGAGCTACAATTTGCTGAAAATCTAACATGGTTCTATGAACATTGGGCCAAAGAGGGGCAAGCCCATGAGTTGTTCAATCTGGAGGCTTCGATGTGCTGGTCATGCAAATCTTACCAGCTTCGCAACAACCGCTTGTGGAAACACCTCCAAATAAGCACAGATGCCCCCTTTTCATAAGTTTCTATCCTAAACACCCGAGGAACTGGAGGACGCTGTTCTGGGACCCAAAATTCTTTTATGCTGGCCAAGAAAGTACTCCTCTCCTGAAATATTCTGCGCTTCTGTGAACTTTTTTGATAATATGATTAGTCGTTTAGCAGGAAAAGTGGTCCCAGACAAGTGCTCTATAAAAGGAAAAATTAAATCAATTAAACAGTAAACCCCTTTGACATCACCACTAAAACCTGAGTCTTGGCTAAAACCCAGGTATTTGGTGGTGATATGAAAGGTCCCATTTTTGTTGACCAGATTCTAGTGATCCAGAATTCAAACCCAGGAAAAAGGGAGGTTTTTTTTCCTGGGTCTCACACGGGACTGGTGACATTGTGAAAAGTCCTTTCAACACGGGTCCTTCACATAGAGACCTGATTGAAGAGATCTGTTTACTATTGCTATGGTAATAGTAAACAAATCTCTTAGGCGGGAGCCGCGCGCAGGAAAAGGAGAAAGCGGCGGCTTAGGAGTACTTGTTTGTCTCCTTTCTGGTCTGCCTACAGTTCTGCTATTCGCCGCTATGAATGTAGTAGTTGTGTTTTTCCTTTCTCTCCATCTGCAGACCAGCAAGGAGACAGGAAACTATGAAATTCATAGTGGAGAATAGCGGAACTGCAGGCGGACCAGAAAGGAAACAGACAACTACTACAAAATGCCGCTTACTCCGGTTGTAGTTGTCTGTCTCCTTTCTGGTCCACGTTTTTTAAAAGTTCTGTGTAAGACATGTTCTTAGATCATAGCTTTTTTTATTTTTTTTATTTGGCGATTCACCCTGCAATAACTTGAGTTGGAATATTCCGGGTTATTGCATGGTGGTGATGTGAAAGCGATATAAATGATGACTTTCAGATGCAAATAACGTGTTAACATTTAATATTTTCTGGCACTAAGGGGACACTCTGGTGAGGAAGATACTGCTGGATGAACATGGACACAGCCTGAAACCAGACCTGCAAGGTAAATAATTTGTGTTGTAGCGCGGTCAAATATTTCTATCCTCCACCATATTGTCAGTAGAACTTTATTAACACAAATCATAAAGGGTGTTGTTTGTTTGTTTGTTTTATTCACATTGGGGTGAATCCATATCCCTGCACGCTTTCCGTGCATGCGAGGGTCCATAGTTATGCTGCCATAGCTGGGAGTGCACACCCCAGAGGGAGGCCAGAGAGGAAAAATTTGCAATAGTCGAGACGGGAGATAAAGTACATAGCATATCTCAAGTCTGGATCCTCCCAGGGTTAGGAATTAGGGTTAAGGTTGAGATTTGTGTTAGGGATATAGTAAAGTGGAACAAACATGTTGGAATTATAATATTCAATCAGACAGAAGTCGCTGTAACAACTCTAACTGTTCGAAAACAACCAATCACTGAACGCTGCCGGAATTTCAGGTAGAATGTTCATTTCCAGAATTGACCACATCGGACAAACCACTTCCTTATTAATTGTGCTTCGTGTACTTGAGGATTGATGGGGTTTATCATTACTTCTTTTTCTTTATAATCTCACTTTGTATCGTTGTTAGAGGTTCAGGATAGACATAAGCAACAACTTCTGGAGAAAACTCAGCATCTAGTGGAGCACAGAGCACCGAGGACTACACAAGAAGAGCGAAGTTTCTTCATTTGCGAGCGTTACGTGGACATGATTGTTGTCTCCAAAAATCATTTCAGACAACATTCTCACCATGAGCTCATAGAGACTGGGAGAAAGCACGAGAATAGTATGAAAAAAAAGCTGTTTATGTTGGAACATATAACCCTTAACAAGCTGTTCCGTTGGTCCTGCCAAAAACAATGCGAGCCGAGTATAGTGATGGTGAGCGGTGTTCCTGGCATAGGGAAGACCACAATGATGCAGAAGCTCGTCTATGACTGGGTGACGGGGAAACTCTATCAGAGATTTTCTTTTGTCTTCTTCTTCAAATTTCGGAAACTCAACAAACTGATTCTGGTCAACTTGGAGACGATGATCCTTCAAGAATATCCGCATCTTCAGAGTCAGCTCCAAAACATCTTAAAAGAACCAGAAAAACTGCTCTTTATTTTTGACGGCTTAGATGAAAGTAACAATCTAATGGATTTTAAGCCGAGTTCGTTGTGTCAAAATCCAAAACAAAGGCAGACTCTTGGAGTGCTCGTGGTCAGTTTATTGAGGCAGACTCTTCTCAAGGGCTGTTCAGTGCTAATGACCAGTCGTCCAGCCAAACTGACTTCAGTGGATACAACTATTTTTCATCGGGTCTCTGAGATCATGGGTTTCTCTACCAAAGAAAGGAAAAGATATTTTCAACAATTTTTCCAAAATGAAGAATTGTCAGAGAAGGCGATTAATTATGTGAAGGAGAATGACATTCTATACACTTTCTGTTATATCCCATCATACTGCTGGATCCTATGTACAGTATTATCAATGTGCTTCAAAGCCCAACCAACTATTAAAGATCAGCTGATGTCATTATTATTGCTACCCAAAACTGTGACACAACTCTTTGTGTCTTTTGTTGCCAACATTCTGTCCAATCACAACCAGGATATAAGTGGTGTTCGGGAACTGATGACCTCTATTGGGTGGATGGCAGAATATGGTGTGATGAATCATATTCTCATGTTTGATGAACGAGATCTTCGATATTTCAAAGTGGACGCTTCTTCTCATCTCATGTCAAGTTTTATAATGGAGTCTGGTCAAGCGGCCAACGCGACTTATTCCTTCTTACATTCAAGCATCCAAGAGTTCTTGTCTGCCTTGGTCCATTATCTTGACTATTCCCCTGAGAAGTTGCAGGAGTCGCTTGATAAAAGTATCTTATACACAGACAAACGAGCTGACCTGTTTCTCTGCTTTCTCTGTGGGTTTTTAGATAGTGCTAACAGATTCCTTTTGCCGTGTTTAGGTCAATTTTCCAATGACGCGTTGCGAGCTGTAACTAGTTGGCTGCGTGACTTTCTTGTGGATGCCCAGAAAGACAAAAATATTGATATCCGGAAATGTCTAAGTATATTCCTCTACCTCTTTGAGTCCCAGAATAGTGGTCTGGTGGAGGAATGTTTGGGGCGTCACAGGGAGTTTAGGTTTCACAACATCACTCATTTAACCCCTGTGGAATGCACCACGTTGGCTTTTGTCCTCAAATGCTGCAAAGAGACGGAAATGCTTGGTCTGCAGAAGTGTATGATTCAGACAGAAGGCTGGGAGAGACTGGCACCTGTTCTACACACTGTACAGCACATCAGGTAAGATTGCATAAATTATTTTTACCATTTGTTGATAAGCAACATCCTGGAGGACAGTAACCCCCCGCCATCCATAAAAACCAGTACTCTACCAGTTCCCTCACCCAGGGCTGTATTCACACCTAAGAAGATTCGGCTTCTTAGGTGCGTAGATTTGCGAAATGACCTACTACGCATGCATAGTAGGTCATTTACGCAATCTATGTACCAGTTAGTTAGTTTCGTTAGAAGCCACGCCTCTTTCCTACTAAACTAACTAACTGGTACATAGCGATTATTGTGGTGAACACAGTCACCTAGGTTGGTACTTATATTAAGTGTATTATATTAGCAGCTGTTGGTGGGGAGAGTTCTACCTAATCTCCCTGAAAATAAGCCAGACAAACAAAGAATACCACAGCGCTAAGCCTGCTAATTGGCTTTGTATGTAATTCACCAGTTTGGAAAGAACCTTAAATTACCTTAAATTACCTTAAATTACCGAGCAGTGGTAAAATAAAAAGATTTTAATCAGCAATAATTCAGCTAAACAACCATAAAACACAAAACACAACAATAACAATAAAATGGTGCACAGATGTAATATCTTGATTAAATTGAGCACAGATAGATGTAATGGGCAGAATAAACTATATAGACTGTATAGGCTCCAAGAAAATATATGGGAAGCAGAGTAGTAGGGATATCCTTAAGGCTGTTTGTAGCCTAATATAATTGGAGTCAATGGCCCCGTTGTTGGTAGTAGCAGGCTGTACCGAAACTTAGATGCCACATCAGTGGTTAGGGGTGATGTCTCTCCCAGCCATAGGTTTAATGAACTGCTGTATAAGGTAATCCCAAAAAAAGTCTCTCCTTAAGCCCCGTTAAATGCTGTGTTGGAAGCCCGTGTGAGGCTAGGATGGTAAAGTCGGCAATACTCACTGCCCTTAGAGTGCTATGCGGTCCAGGGAATAGGAGAAATCCTCCGTGGGTAAAAGCAGCAAAGAACGGATCGGAGGCCACCCGCCGTTCACATACCCCACGGACCGAAGACCGCTGGTGCTCAGGTAGTTTGTAGTGTACAGCTGGTACTCAGCACGTGCAGTTAAAAACTCCCGCTGCAATTATATTAGGCTACAGACAGCCTTAAGGATATCCCTACTACTCTGCTTCCCATATATTTTCTTGGAGCCTATACAGTCTATATAGTTTATTCTGCCCATTACATCTATCTGTGCTCAATTCAATCAAGATATTACAGCTGTGCACAATTTTATTGTTATTGTTGTGTTTTGTGTTTTATGGTTGTTTAGCTGAATTATTGCTGATTAAAATCTTATTATTTTACCACTGCTCGGTAATTTAAGGTTCTTTCCAAACTGGTGAATTACATACAAAGCCAATTAGCAGGCTTAGCGCTGTGGTATTCTTCTTTTTTGTCTAACTGGTACATAGATTGTGTAAATCTAATGCCACCTCGGGGAGTGTTTAGGTAGAAGTTGGAGGGCGGTAATATAAGGTAGTCCTATAGCACTCTTAAGTGCCATAAGGTACCAAAAACGGGGCAGGTTATGGGCTGCACCAATGAGTTCGGAGCTGTTCTGTCTGCATCTATCTCACTCTTATGTGTGAATACGGCTCTCAGTCACCAAAAAACCCAAGTCTTAGAAACTGAAATTAACATTTCCTTACCTTGAGAGCTGGCAGAGCAGGAAGCTGATGTTCCGTGGCAGTCACAGTGAACAACTGTGTAGTATTAGTATTGCTCCTCTACACTGCCATCTGACCACTTTCAGTACCCACAATTTTGGTCTAAGAGGGCACCTGTAGGCTAAAGGTTAAGAAATCAGAATGACGTGGCTACAGGTGTTACGAGGCTGCTCCCAGGGCGTGGAATCTTACTAGGGCCCCTGATGGTGGGGATAGACTTGTGTGGCAGGCTCCCAGCAGGTCACGGTCCCTGAAAGGCAGCCTCAGGTGTAAGCACTAATACCCAGACAGGAGGGAAGATATCAGCAGTGTTTATTAGTGCACACAAGGTAACACAGAAAACAGGCAAATAGCAAACTAGGAGCAACAATGACAATATAATAAAGACACAGGTAACAAGACTAGATAAACCACAGGCTATAGCACTACAGCGCAGGGGTGTTTTAAGAAGTGAGAGGGCCATGTGCAGGATTTGCACATGGCCCCCCCTTCCCTTACCTGAGACAGGACTGCCCCGATTTGCGGGCCAAAAGGGGATGGGGCTTGACTGTTCTATAAGCCCTGCCCCTTTTCACACTGCGAATCGGGGCAGTTCCACCACAGGGAAAGGGGGACTAATTTGGCATCTATTAGAGGGAAGAAATAGATGCTGAATGACCCCCCCTTCCCCTGCCAACCCAGGGTGCAGGATGCATGCCACAGGGCCCCCTGTTCTGAGGGGCCCGTGTGCACTGCACACCCTGCACCCATTATAGATACGCCAATGCTACAGAGTACATATATGAACAGTGATTAGAGGGAGCATTAATACCAAGCATGAGTGACTGGAAATACTAGATACTGGGGTACAAAGCTAAGCTGCATACACAAATACAGGAGTACATAAATACAAAGAGAAGTCCAGATTACAGGACAGACTATATGCAAAATACAAGCAACAACTAATAGCAAGGATTCAGGGAACATAAATAAATACATACAGACAGAAGACAGCTGGTATACAAGGCACAAGATGATAAAACGCAGATCAGAGAGCATACACACACCAGGAACTCAGGATTATAGGGCCGTATGCAGACTCCCGGACATATAACATATAAGACCACATATACGCAATCTAAAGGAAGTCCTATATGTACAGGTAGAGCAGGTGGCAGATAATTAATTAATTAAGTGTCCAACAACAGCCCCTAGGGGCAGGTCAAGATAACGTCCAGGCACACAATAGTCCAAAATTGCCCAAAGGCGGCGACACAGGATATTGAACGTTCACGAGATGTTACAACAGGTCTTCTGTAAGAGTCAATGTCATTCTGACTACAAGATCTGCCACTCCTGAACTTTAACACTAGGGGGTATATTTACTAAAGGCGATTTTGGCCAAATCACCTCAACTCCCGTGAGTTTGGAGGCGATTTGGCCATCACCGTATTCACTAAAAGCAAAGTCCCGTGACTTTCGCCTTTAGCAAATTCAACTTGCCAAATATCGTGGGACAAAATTCATCCAGATGTTTGGCATTGAAAACATACAGCTCACTGGATTCACTAAGCTGCAAGTTGTGTGCGATTTTCTTAAACACCCGCGAGTTGCGTCAAATTTTTCAAGGACAAATCGCGGTGCTTTTCTATACAAAAGCACCACGATTCACCCCTTGCAAAATCAATACATCTCGCAGGTGTTTAAAAAAATTGCAGAGAACTCGCAGCTTAGTGAATCTGGTGAATTCACGCTGCAAATCGCCTGTAATTCGTGGCGACATCTAACAAATTGAAATCGCCTTTTGGAAATATACCCCTTGAACCACCGGACTTTGCCAACCCCCTATTACTGCCACTGGCAAAAAAAAATGTCCCGTCAGTAATCAGACATGCTTTGGGCTGCCCACTTGTCCTTGTTATGTAAGAGACAAAATGGACTCTCCCAAGAATTATTACGTCAGAACCCACACCTTCCAATGAAAATAATTTAAGTTTTGAAATGGGACAAAAATGTCCCGTCGGTGGTTCTAGTGTTAACAGTCTGGGAATAGTATGGGCCTGATCCAGACCTACGCTCGCATGCGAGCTAACGCTGATCGTAAGTGTAACATCGCCAGAAAAAACGCACTGCGCATGTGCATAGTGACAACTTCCGCTCGTACCAAAGACCTTTTGGTAGCGGCGATTCGGGCGTCCGTATTGTTTGCGTTTTTTCCGACAACGGGGCGTGTTTATAGTATTAAGTTAGTACGAACGCTGGCGTTAAGGAATGTAGGCGGGGGGAGCCATTTAAATTGTACAGTATGGGCGTGCTTAGGCCGCTACAAACAGCGCATCGCTACGAAATGCGTGCGAACACATGGAAAAGTTAGCGTAGGGTTCGGCGGGCGTAATGAAAGGAAGGTAAGGGGAGTGTCGTGGGAGGGAAAGTTTTTACGCTGCAGCGGTAATACGCTCCGCTCTCATGCGCAGGTCTGGATCAGGTCCTATGACTCCGGACTCATATCACGATTTGCACAGTGTCTGGAGTATGCTATCTCTACATGACACTACTGAACTATAAACTATAGATAAGACATATACATAGTGATACCAAGCAGCTTAAAGGCAGAAGAAATGGACATCTGTCATTTGTAGCTGAATGTTCAGAAATATTGGTTTCATTTCTCATCTAGTTTTGCTTCTTTTCAGCCTCTCCAACATTGACCTGAAGGATTCAGATATTGAGCTCATAACGTCAGCATTACGGCATCCAGAGTGCAGGATTCAGCACCTGTTGTAAGTTTTCAATCTGTCGCCTCCATAAAGGTTATTATATTGTATCCTCACTTCTGACTGTTTAGTGATCGGATATGAATGTAATAGTAATGAATGTGCGGGGTTTCGCAACTGTTTATTTATTAACAGGTGTCTATATAGCGCTATCAGATTACTTAGAACTTTACAGAGAATATTTCACCCTGCCCCATTGGAGCTACATACTAAGGTTCCTAACACATCCATACAAACACATTAGGGTAATTTAGTTGGCAGGCTATTAAAATACCAGCAAGTTTTTGGCATGTGGGAGGAAACCAGAGCTCCCGGAGGAAACCCACACAGACACAGGGAGAACACACAAACTCCACACAGATGAGGTCTAGTCCGGGAATCGAACTCATGACCTCAGTGCTGAGACACAATGCTGCTCACTGAGCCACCGTGCTGCCCATGTAATAAATTATTCATCGCTGCGCACAAGGCCACAAAGGGCAGGGACGTCTAAAGTTTTACGCGCTGATGCTTCATACACATGGTACAATTCATTCATTTTACCAAAGCACCCAGAATGATTGTCAGATACAATAATCTTACAGTGTGTACAGGGCAATGATCATATCGGGCCTTTAAATCATGTAAGACCTGCCGGTACTCCATCGTATGGTCATTCATAAGGCAGCGCCCTCGTCTGGCCATGTGTATGAAGCATAAGCGATTCTCATAATAGACGTGGAGCAGGGCACTATGGGAGCTATTTACTACTTAGTGTTAGAAGAAGAGGGGACTCTCATTAGGACGATGGGGATAAGTTAAAGCCAGGAAAACAAAGGGACAGGGTCAGCTTCATGGGAGGGGCATGCTGACCTTCCGTCAGAGATATCACACGCCCTAACCATACATTTAAATACTAAGCCCCTCCCACCTGCAGCCACAACTGTCAGAAGTGAAGTGAATAGAAGGAGCACCTGATCGTGCGGATTTCATGCCAATCGCGGCGCTCGTAACTTGCATCTTGTAAAAGCGGGTGTTTTCCACTCAGCGGTGGTCGGGATTCAGTCCATTATTAATAATAATAATGATACCCTCCGCAGCGGAGGCCATGGTACGAAATACAGGAGTAGCTATGAATCCGGTCCTATGTTCTGCGTTGCTGTGGGGACTCCTAAACATAAGTGTTAAATATGAAGTCTCTGCAATAGTAGATAAAGGCGGTGGAGAGAGTCTACATAAGTATAAAGTAATATAGCAAGTAATATAGTGAGACGGTATAACTGACCCCATCCGTTCTGCCAGCCTTTCTTCCAAAGGGCAGAGGCTCCGAGGTGTTCGACGCGCTCGGGATTAGCGTTTCCTCTGTGCAGAATCCCTCGCTGCCTCCCTCTGTATACTCCGCAGGGTAGTGACCCACAGTGACCACCGAGCCCGCTCGTGAGAACCAAGGGCCTGATCCAGACTTAAGAAGGAGCTTGAAAATAAGAGAGGACAGTTACTCCTGGGCTAAACCATTGTGATTGCAGGGGAGTCATATTTCATCTGTTGCAAACAGTATTATAGTTGAGACGTGATGTTTCCTATCCCAAGTCTAAATAACAGTGTGATAGTAACGCTGTTCAGTATCTGTGTAATAATATAATAGTATTAGAGAAGAGAGGTGATAAATAACAGTGTGATAGTAAAGCTGGTCAGTATCTGTGTAATAATATAATACTAATAATATAATAGTATTAGAGATGAGAGGTGCTAAATAACAGTGAAATAATAACCCTGGTCAGTATTTGTGTAATAATATAATAATAATATAATAGTATTAGAGATGAGAGGTGATAAATAACAGTGTGATAGTAACGTTCTTCAGTATCTGTGTAATAATATAATAATAATATTATGATAGTATTAGAGATGAGAGGGGATAAATAACAGTGTGATAGTAACGCTGGTCAGTATCTGTGTGCAGTAAGCAATTCAAAGATATCTCCCTGCATGCAAAGTATACAATTACCTTCACTCCCCTGCAATCAATATGGTTTTGCCCAGGAGTAACTTTCCTCTCTTATTTTCAATCTCCTTCTTAAGTCTGAATCAGGTCCCAAATGTACAAGAAAGCTCTTATGTCTCTTCCGCTCCTCCACATGCAAGGAAACGAGATCTCCGATATCCAGTACTAACCCTATATAACTGTATACATTGCTGGTACTGCTGACCGTGTACTCATGCTCTATAGCTTCTCCAGATATCCCTCATTGCTGCTCACTTCCTCCCTGTCTCCTGTATTACAGTCTGAATAAGAACCGGCTGACGGACCTCTGCTGCTCCAGCCTGGGCTCTGCCTTAGCAAACAACCAGTCAGTCAGGAAGCTCAATCTCTCCCATAACAACGTGTCGGGTCCTCACTTCTCTGACCTGGGGGCAGCTCTGTGCAGTCCATTATGCCGGATAGAAGAATTACTGTGAGTATACAGAGATCTGTAATCAGCAAGTCAATGAATAGAAGAAAACCTGTACAGTGGAGGGCAAGGAAATTGGCACAATCTGTGCTGAGGGTTAGTGATACCCAAAAGGATCGAACGGACAACACAAATCCTACAAAATAACACAACACAGAAAAACAAAAGAATAAACTAATAAAATATAGAAAAAACAATATCAATGAAACTAACTACAAAAAAATCACTTGGAACCCAAATAATAAAAAACTATTTTATTCACATAAAAACATTAACATTAACATGAGAAGGAAGTGACGGGGGGTGGGGGGGGGTCTGTGCAGTCCAGTCCAGTGCGGACTTACAGATCTTTGTGCGTACAGAATGTGCGCAGAGATCAGGATCACTCACGTGTCCAGAGTCCTGCCTTAAAATCTCCACCCAAATCTGCATGCTCCGCCCACTTACCTTCATTTGCATGACTATCGCCACCCCTGTGCGGCATGAGGATGAATGGTACCGCCCCTCCCCCGCACAAAGAATCCCAGTGTACGATAGAAGTTCCATTACGGAACATCCGGTACGCACATGTGTACGGCCAGAGGCGCATTAGATGGGGACCCGGTGCTATGGGTCATAATTACACAAAAGAAGCTCCGGCTTCTCAGGTGCGTCATTTTAAGAATGTAATTACTGCGCATGCGTAGCAGGTCATATACGCAATCTGCGTACCAGTTAGGTCTTTAAAGACTGCACGGAGTAGTTTAGTTAGAAAGAGACGTGCTAATGCTTCTCAGGGAGTGTTTAGGTAGAAGGAGGAGTGCTAATTCCGCCTCGGGGAGTGTTTAGGTAGAAGGAGGCATGCTAATGCTTCTCAGGGAGTGTTTAGGTAGAAGGAGGCGTGCTAATGCTTCTCAGGGAGTGTTTAGGTAGAAGGAGGCGTGCTAATGCTTTTCGGGGAGTGTTTAGGTAGAAGGAGGCGTGCTAATTCCGCCTCGGGGAGTGTTTAGGTAGAAGGAGGCGTGCTAATTCCGCCTCGGGGAGTGTTTAGTTAGAAGGAGGCGTGCTAATGCTTCTCGGGGAGCGTTTAGGTAGAAGTGGGAGGGGGGAGAGGCAATGCCCGTGCAGGGTTTCTTTCTAAAGAAGGAGACTACGCACGGTAAGATAAGGTATATCTATGGCACTCGTAGGTGCCATAAGGTTCCCAAAAATTAGGGGGGGAAGCGGCTGGTTAGTGGCTGAACCAGTAAGTTAGGTGCAGATCTGTCCTCACCTAACTCACTCTTAGGGCTGAGTTTGGAAAAGTGGAGATGTTGCCTGTAGCAACCAATCAGATTCTAGCTCTCACTTTTTTTTTTACATACTAGAGAATGTCAGCTAAAATCTGATTGGTTGCTATGGGCAACATCTCCAAACCCGCAGCTTAGTAAATCTGACCCTTAGCTGTGAATACAGTCCTATGTTATTATGTTACATATAAACACGCTTAATCATTTTTTCTTATATATCACATATTTTATTATACTTTTGGCAAAGGAAAAGAAAACAAAAAGCATAAAAATAATTAACACTTTTAAACTAATTGATAGAAATATCTGTAGCCATTGTGGTTGCTCTGTATCCTCAGTCGTTGGACACTTTATAATCTGCTTTTCTGGTCCAGTTTGCAGTTCAGTGATGTGACTGACGGCTCCTGCTCCCAGCTGGCATCTGCATTAACAAATAACCAGTCCCTAAAGGTGCTGGACCTGTCTCATAACAGCCTGGAGGGACCGGGCTTCAGTGACTTGGTGAAATCTCTCTCCAGGTGCAGGATTGAGGAATTGATGTGAGTATATAAGAGATGTGACAGGAGGGCGGCAGGTGAAATCATACTCCTAGAGTGTCCGGAAATCTATTCCAGTCTCTGTTACAGCAGTCACCAAAAAATGTTATGTCACCAGGGTTACCATGCCAGAAGTTAGTAACCCTTCCCCATACTTTACATGCTGCTCCGAGCTCTGTTCTCCGTTCCTTGCCTTCCCCGCTGCTCCTGTGTGCTTCTTTGCTCTATGCCTTCCCCGCTGCTCCTGTGTGCTTCTCTGCTTTATGTCTTACCCGCTGCTCCTGTGTGCTTCTCTGCTCTATGCCTTCCCCGCTGCTCCTGTGTGCTTCTCTGCTCTATGCCTTCCTCACTGCTCCTGTGTGCTTCCCTGTTCTGTCCCTGCTGCTCCTGTGTGCTTCTCTGTTCTATGCCTTCCCCACTGCTCCTGTGTGCTTCCATGTTCTTTCCCTGCTCTTGTGTGTGTTTCTCTGCTCTATGCCTTCCCCGTTGCTCCTGTGTGCTTCTCTGCTCTGTGCCTTCACCACTGCTCCTGTGTGCTTCCATGTTCTCTCCCTACCCTTGTGTGTGCTTCTCTGCTCTATGCTTTCCCCCCTGCTCCTGTGTGCTTCCATGTTCTTTCCCTGCTCTTGTGTGTGCTTCTCTGCTCTATACCTTCCCTGCTGCTCCTGTGTGCTTCCATGTTCTTTCCCTGATCTTACGTGTGCTTCTCTGCTCTATGCTTTCCTCCCTGCTCCTGTGTGCTTCCATGTTCTTTCCCTGCTCTTGTGTATGCTTCTCTGCTCTATACCTTCCCTGCTGCTCCTGTATGCTTCCATGTTCTTTCTCTGATCTTACGTGTGCTTCTCTGCTCTATGCTTTCCCCCCTGCTCCTGTGTGCTTCCATGTTCTTTCCCTGCTCTTGTGTGTGCTTCTCTGCTCTATGCTTTCCCCCCTGCTCCTGTGTGCTTCCATGTTCTTTCCCTGCTCTTGTGTGTGCTTCTCTGCTCTATGCTTTCCCCCCTGCTCCTGTGTGCTTCCATGTTCTTTCCCTGCTCTTGTGTGTGCTTCTCTGCTCTATGCTTTCCCCCCTGCTCCTGTGTGCTTCCATGTTCTTTCCCTGCTCTTGTGTGTGCTTCTCTGCTCTATGCTTTCCCCCCTGCTCCTGTGTGCTTCCATGTTCTTTCCCTGCTCTTGTGTGTGCTTCTCTGCTCTATGCTTTCCCCCCTGCTCCTGTGTGCTTCCATGTTCTTTCCCTGCTCTTGTGTGTGCTTCTCTGCTCTATGCTTTCCCCCCTGCTCCTGTGTGCTTCCATGTTCTTTCCCTGCTCTTGTGTGTGCTTCTCTGCTCTATGCTTTCCCCCCTGCTCCTGTGTGCTTCCATGTTCTTTCCCTGCTCTTGTGTGTGCTTCTCTGCTCTATGCTTTCCCCCCTGCTCCTGTGTGCTTCCATGTTCTTTCCCTGATCTTACGTGTGCTTCTCTGCTCTATGCTTTCCCCCCTGCCCCGTCTGCTTCCATGTTCTTTCCCTGATCTTACGTGGGCTTCTCTGATCTATGCTTCCCCCCCCTGCTCCTGTGTTCTTCCCCGCTCTGTCCTTGCTGCTCTCTGATGTGTCCTCAGCTCCTCTGCTCACCTTGTCCCCGCTCCTGCTCTTGGCTCTCTCCCAGATTTGTCCTCTTTACTCTCTTCCTTCCTGTCAGCTGTCTCTCACTTAGTCTTAGTAGTCTCGTAGTCTTCTTCTCTTTCTTCTTCTTGTCTCCTCTTCCTCTCTCGTGACTCCTGCTGGACCTGCACTGAATTAGGGATCTACAAAGAAATACCGTATGAAGCCTCCGCAATGAGGACTAACGTGTGGAATGTCTGATTCACAATACTGCACAGAGGAGAGCAGCGCGCTCCCCCGGAACTCCCTCTGCTCTCATACCTGCGTATAGTGACTCCGCGCCGTATTCAGAGAATCGTTTTCATAGCCTTTTCGGTGCGTGTTTTTAGGCACGTTTCAGCTGTGCATGCGTAGTCAATTTTTTACGTAGTTCACGTAGACTATACTTGCGGAAGTGCCTCACGGACGGACTTGTGAATCGCACACGGATACATACGTCCGGATCTTCTGCGTACAGGAGAATTTATATAAAAATGGGCGGGGGGAGGCATTTAACTGAAGGAAAGTGGGCGCAATTATCAAGATACGCACGGACGGAGGACATATAATGCACGGAACTGCACACAAGTTACAGGTGGTCTATGGAGGCGTAAGAGAGGGGAGTGTCATGTGTGTGAGGGGGTTTGGCATGCACCTTGCGTGCGTATAATACGATCCTCCATGACCAGGGGGAACCCTTAACTATAGAGATGCTGCAGAATAGAGGATCGTGCTTAAACCCAGCCCTCTCTGTATCTCGTGCGCCTGGTGGGTGGACCTGCCGCTCTCTTCCCCCATTGTGGAAGCTGATTTGTGCGCGGCATCTGGAGGCTGCGTTCTGTTGTAGCTACTGGGCCTCCGCTCCTTCTCT
>WWET01003579.1:41537-55326 GCA_011038615.1 Limnodynastes dumerilii
CCCAAAAGTTTTAAGTTGGAGCCTTTAAAGAAATTTTGAATAAATTTAATAAAATTTTTAATTCAAATAATTAATAATATATGATTTCCTTCCTTTCAAATCAAGGGGGTAATGTTGGTGTATCTAAATATATTTTGGGGTAAAAGGTAAAAGAGTTTCCTGACCCCTGCTTTAGGCGCTTTATATGGAATGGGGGCAGGCCGAGGATTAGTATGTATAAACTCCAGCAAGCACAATCTAACGGGGGAATCAATTACATCGACTCTGTCCTTGACCATCTCGCTGATCTAGACTGGCATAATCCACTAGATTCACTCCTTTCTACATCACTTCCTAAACACAAGTCCATAACAATACACTACAATATGCTTCGAGAGGAAGCTGATTACAATTCCCTCCATATGGGTGTGACGCAGTGGTTAACTCATTTCCCTACTCTTACTACAGAGGTGCTCCTCAAGACATTAACAATCTCTTGCAAATACTTCCCAGCAAGCAGATACTGGGAATTGTTTCTAAATGTCTTTTACTGTACATATCTCACACCACATCGATATCTATTAATGGGATCAACTACATCACATTCCTGTGCGCATTTTGGTCAAGTGGGGGCAGATTTATTTCACTGTTTATGGAGTTGTCCCATGGTACGCTGCTTCTGGTTGAAAGTTAGACAATTTACTCTTGAAAAGGTGGTATATACTGTTGCCTTTAACCCGGAATGGACTATTTTGGGTATCATATCACTCTCTAGAGATGACAATAAAGCATTACTGGCTATAAGTGCTGTTGCTAAAAAGACGATCCTGCAGGTGTGGAACCACTCAGTGATTCCATCACTAAACCTTTTTAAAGAGAAATTATTTCACATATTTAGAATGGACTGGCTCGAAGCATCTCTAGCACGAGAGGTTATGGTAGAGGTCTTCTTCAATACCTGGCAAAAATATATAAATTCTCTTCCAAGGACCACAAAGGAAAGAATACATAAATGTTTTTCTGAGACGAAATGGTATGCTACTCAAATCTTCATGGGGAACATTCTATACAGATGTAATGTTATTGATGGTGGGAGCATATGACAATCTTTAACTCTTAGATGTGTGGAAGATAACACTTCATATTAAAATATTTGAAAAATCACCCATGCGGTACAACATAATATAATATAACAAAACACAACATAAACTATACTAGGTTAGTTCACTCATCGAAAAAAATCAAAATGTTTTATATTTTGTTTCCTATTATATCTTATTGTATAGGTTGTTACTGTCAGGAGAGCAGACAACTTAATGCTAGTAATGTAGACAAACTCTGGAACCTCATTGGACACTGAAGTAGGTTGTTGTCTGTTGTTTCTTATTTCTGTCTGCTTAAGTGCTATTTGTATAGATGATGTTGTATTCTTGTTGTGTTATGCCTTGACTGGAAATAAAAACAATCATTAAAAAAAAGAATCAAAATTGTTGCATAAATAGAAAATCTGAATTTATAACATGCTAATATTTCTTTCGAAATAAACTGAGATGCCTTGAATTGAGCTCTGAAGCTGGCTTTACACTACAGCAGGCCTGACCAACCTGTGGCTCTCCAGATGTTGTGAAACTACGAGTCCCAGCATGCTTTGTCATGTATTGGCTATGCCTAAGCAGTTAAAGCATGCTGAGACTTGTAGTTTTTTAACACCTGGAGATCCATAGGTCAGCCAGGCCTGCACTAGAGTGATTATTCAGTTATTGGGTGATCGGGTCAATAATTGCTGTAGTTAGTGACCAGGATCTATTTTTAAAACATCAAATAAACGTAACAGAAACCTCTGGTATGATTATTTGGTTGTTAAGCATACTTATATTAGATCAGATGCTAGCACCTGATATTTTAAGGAAGCCAATCAGCTAAATGAAAGGCTCCCTCTGCTTTTAGTGCCTCCCTCTTCTACTACAATTTTTGGTCCCAACTGGAGAGGTGTATGGTGCCGATAACGCAACATTTCCCTGGTCCCGTTTATCGGATCACCTCCTGCTTTGATCGATAGTTGTCCCAGTGTATATCCGGCATTACACAAAGCTCTAGACTGTTATAGATGATAGCGGATATACTGAAGAGTTATTCACTTTTGAATCTGTTGTACAACAGAAGTTATTTTTTTTTACTTCCTTAATTATGATGATTCACCACCATTTCTATCTGCAACCCTTGTATTATGATTTTTAATAGTTAGTGTTATTACATGTCATATAATGGCGCATAATAGATGCACACATTCAATAGTTGGGGATATAGGGCTGGATTCAAAGCCCTGGACGTATTGCACATACGTCCTTAATTTACTGATAATAGCTACTACGCATGCGTAGTAACTATTTTACGTAATCTACATATTGTTTTGTTACATAGATTGCGTATATGCGGTCTTAAAGACGAAACGTATGTGCAATACATCTGGCGCTGTAAATCTGGCCCATAATTTTTACATTTCAATTGTCTGTGAGATTCTCGTGAGCATGAATTTTATTGAATTTGTATCCAGCTCACACAACATTTTTATCACCTCCTAATGCTTAATTTGAAAATGTAGAACAATTTAAACTACCGGATTGCTTTGAAGTAATGTTCTTAGTGATTTTTACAAGAGATCAGTTCTTCCTAAACTGGAAGATGTATTTTAGTCATATAAAACATACATCTGTAAAATTTGTATTGATTGATAATTTTCAATCTCTTCCACTAACGTGAATAAAAATATATTCTAATTACAGAATAGAAAAAAAAGCAGCCTCCCTGTATTTTCCAACCAAGATCTGCAGTAATATATACCTGGATAAAATAGTGCAGGCTTCTCAGAAAACAATAAGAAATAAAATAATGAATTATTAAAAAGTAATGTTTTATTTACAGATTTTCTAAAGTTTGAAATAGAATCTATATTTTATTGTGTGTAAGTTCATATGGCTTATTCTGTTGTGCATTCCATTTTTTTCAGCATGAAGTCACTTACAGTAAAGGGTTCTTGTGTGATATAGACAAAGTAACTGCAACAAGGGGTGCACACTTAATGACATCTCACATTGCCATACCCCCTCCCCCCCTCATAAAAGTCACTGGGTTCTGTCTACTGGGATCTCCTAGGGACAAGAATAATAATGTTTTCAAATATATTAAATAAGTTATAACCTCATGCAATCTAATTGCAGTCTCATTGCATTTCTGCACTAATTATGCATGTACATACTTGGCAACATGCAGTATGCATGGTTCTCTACTATATCACTTAAGAATAAGCCTTTGTAAAATGTAAGTGGGGACAAGAAAAATTCCAGTGAGAGAGATCAAACGGATACTATATTACAACCAATTTAAAATAAAATATGCCATGGAATCTTGGTTCTGGATATCTTGATGGGGAACCTTGTTGTGGTTGGTTGATACTGGAAGCTTGGGATGTTAATGTAGGACTTGCCAATTGGTTTTACAGTCAAGATGGACATGAAAAGGGATTATTGTTTAAAACCGGGAATATAGGCAGCATAGGAAGAGAATCAGAGCTCTAAGCAGGAGTGTGTAGAGCATTATGCTAGCAGACTAAGGAGAGAACTTAGAACTGGAAGTGAGTACAGCATGAGATACAGGTACAGAAGAGAGTTGCTAAGGAGACAGCAGACAAGGTTAGATGAAGAGGTGCTAAAGGAAGTTGAGCTGAAGTTTGAGCACACCATCTTACTATCAAATCAGCTCATCTTCCTTCAAGATTTTAAGAGGGAAGTTGCAAATGGTAGTATATTGGAATGCACTTGTGCAGTAGTGATGACTTGATGAGCAGCTGAGTTGCAACTGGTAGTATACTTGAATGCACTTAAGCAGCAATGATATCTGCAGGAGGTAAGCTGAGCTGCAGCTGCTAGCATGTTGGAATACAATTGAGCAGCAGTGATTATTGCAGGAGCCAAGCTTACCTGCAACTGGTAGTATGCCGTAATATACTTGAGCAGCAATGATGATTGCAGGAGGAAAGCTGAGCTGCAATTAATATTTGCATATTGGGTTTCCACAAAAGAGAACACAGAAAGCAGTAACGTATAACAGTAACATGGGAAGTGCTTGGAACCAGCAGTTAAGAAATGAGATGCGGATACAGAGTGGGGAGGTTTTACATCAATGGGAAACGACAGAGCCCGCAGTGATCTGAAAACTAGTCAAATTTAAAAGCAAATGGAAGTGCCTTAGAGAGATATAAAATAGAATGATATTTATTAATTAATACACCTAAAAATAAATATGAAACATAAAATCCATAATAATTAAACAATAAATAAAATTTTTAAAACAATAGCAAACGATGGTTTGATGAAATAAATTGATATTGACGGTGAACGCAGTCTTAATAGATCTGCAAACTCTGAGCTGAGAACAATAAATAAATTCAGAAGAAAAAATTGTGTTATATAACAACACTTTCAGAAAAGACATGCTAAATGACACAAAGCTTTTTAGGCACCTTATCGACATTGGTAATATTAAATTGAATAAAGTAGCAACCAGGTTTTAACAAGAATCCATTTTGTTTTTAGCATCCATTTTGTATATTGCTTCAATTAATATTAGTTTATTCTGCTTAGTAGCAGTTTCAGAGTCTAGAAACCAAGTCCTCCCCAGTTCTAAGGAGTGTTTGTGTAAGACCTTGAGATAAGAAATGTATGTTGGATGATCCTGAGAATAATAGCCCAGGATGGGAGTTGATGTGCAGATAGTTTTACAAGAAGATAACTGAATGTTTTATGCATACAAAACAATAGTTTGTGTCTTCGACATATGTGAGAACCAAAGTCTTTAGAAACTAGATGGTAAGACTCAGTTTCCAATTTACTTGTATTATGACAACAGTTTCTTTATAATAACGGGATATCCGACATACCCTAATATGGTCCTTAGTCTTATGTTATGTGTTTTCATATTTATTAGCTGCAGTAGTTACGTTTAATCAAGATAGATAATTCAGCGAATCATAGAACACTATTTAGATTAGGTTTCATCCTAAAAGTTTAATGATCAGAGTGCTATAAAAATTTAATCTTAACTGTAATAAAATAGAACATGTCTTTTGACTGAACAAGCCTGTGTCTGTAAAGTTGTTCTCCGGTACTGTATTGATGATAACTCTATGTGACTGCTGTTTAAACTTGAAATCCAGGAATCTACCTGAGCTGGTAGATTTAACAGTAATGATCAACATGTCAAAGAGAATTGACCCAGAGTGACCTTGTGATCCACCTTAGAACAAAATGAACATTACAGGCGATAATAGTAAAAAGGGGTACAGAAATTAGGAAGTGAAAGTTCTTTAAAACCCCCACCATTTTTTAAGGCAGATTAGGGAGTGGGACTTTGATGTTGAGTAGTCTGCCATCTGGCCCTTCCACAACCGAGCCTAAAGTTCACAGTCTGACAAGTTTATAACCACTGCATCATAGGAAAGAGTAATAAAAGGAGCAACAAACACCACAGATATGTCTGAAACTAGTGAAGCCATAACAACTCCCTTTTACCAAAGGGGTTTCCGTTTGTTGGCCCAACATGGACGATTAAAAAAAGTCTTAACTCTCAGCATCATGATGCACGAATGCTGGGTAACATCCAATCACACTTCCATGTGTTTCACAACAAAGCAAACGTGTAGTCAGCCGCATCTTAAGTATGAATAAGGTCCTATATATGATCATTTTCATTGTTATTTTGTTATTCAGATGCCATTATTTTTATTGTAGATTCTCTATAGATGGCAAAAAGTTTTTTTTTGGTTCCCCCCTTTTTTTTTTGTTCCTTTTATTTTGGAACGCCTACTGCTGCTGACATGACAGTGCCATATCAAGCTTAATAACATTGAAATAATAAACCTCTTTAATATGGTTGTTTATTGCTGATTATTCTTTATTGTTAATTAATGCAATCATATTTTGGGTCTCTTTGTTTTGGAATACCAATTGCTGCCGACTTAAACATATCCCCTCATTTGAGTTTGTTTATTACGGTTTCTTTGACAACCATTGAATAGCGCTGGAACCCGTCAACACTGAGCGCACCGTATTTAAAGCCTCCTCTACCCTTGTCAGACCGGTGCCCCAGCACATCCTGATAAAAAATTACCATGGGTGAAGTGCGTAGATGAGAGCCTGACATCAGAGATCTTCATTCTAATGAGAGAGGAGAGCAAGGATTCATTGGGGCAACCAGAGCCACACTTAAGGAGTCAGCACACAACAGTGGAGTGACAGTTACTGGACCTCTTGTTGGGAAGCTCCTTTACCATCAGTTGCTGCTTAACCATTTTTAACATCCTCAGATCCACGGTGTTCACATGTGGATTTGAACTTTGTTATTGCTTTGCTATCTGCATTACTAAGGACAATACTATTGGACTTTTTCTGGGACCATTTGGATAAAAATCACCCTTTATTTCTTTAAACAGCAGTGACCCATATAACAATCAACTGCATAAATTGCGAACCTACTGTGATGCGTATTACATTGTGATTGTTTGATCCTTTGACACATATTGTTATTTTATTTTTGTAAGGTGATTATGCTTTTATTGATTAAGGAAGATTTTCAATGTGAAAATATATGTCATATTGATTACATTAACAGATACTGTTTTATTAAGAGGTGTGGGACAGGGTCTGTCACGTAATACCAATTCCCAATACCTTTGGACTAATATAATCTGTGACATACATTGTTCATCTAAGTGGTGAAATATCTAATTTCTCTAGTGACTATATCTATTTGTTCAAGTATATACTGATAATATTTTCACATAAAGAAGCTTGATTAACTCGAGTTAAGGCTGTATGTTTTATGTTTACATGTTTTTATGTTGAATAATAAATGGGAATTAAATTTTACCATCATCAATCTTATCACTATTTTTTAATGATAGTTTCAGTTATTTCATGAAGCCTGCCCTCTCTTCTACTATTATTTGTCTTGTGTTTACATATGATGCTTATACTTAGCACACATGGTCAGCAACTGTGTTAGCAGGGGAAGACACTAACTTTGTTTTTTACTATTAGCAGCTTTGGAAACTATATATTTGTCTCAGTATAGTTCCAGTGACCACCCATTAGTGCGCTTGAGCTACCTCCTGACTTCTCTTTTGTTATAAGTTGTATAGAGAGTTTATTCTTTTTTTTTTTTTTTTTTGCTGTAATTATAATTTTTTTTGTCTTGCTGCCAGGGAGAGTGGCAATTTAAGCATCCCTCCTGACAGCTCAATATAGGCACACTTGAATACAATAACTGGTATTAAACACTTCATTGTAATTTTATTCAAGGTTTGTATCTATTAATGGAAAAAATTGTGTTATTATCATGAGAAAAAAAATATAATCAAAACAGAGACCAATTTTGTAATAGCCAATACTGAAGGCCTTTTCAGTTATATTATCTATTATTTTTTACATTATTTATTATATCCTTCATAGTTTTTACACAATTTACAAATTAACAGAGACAAAACTTGACAAAAACATGTTATAAAGTATGTAACACAATTCAGAGTTAATTAATTCAGGTTAATTAGTCTATTATTTGTGTAATTACCATGAGGGAAAATAGTACAATAGAAATAGTCACCAATATTATATTAGCCTATAAAAATATTGGTGGCTATTTTTATTATATATTTTTTCCCATATAGCTGTTACATATTTTGAATAATAGAGATGAAACCTGCATAACGTACTGTAAATTGTACACATCAATTCATAGTTATTTTGTTTAGGTTTTTCTGTATATTAAACTATCTAGGAAGGTGCTACCCCCATTTTTATTTTACCTTCTGCAACTAATTGCAAGGATACCTTTGCTAGGACCCTCTTATGTACAGCTGTTTCTATTCTGTTCTGTCTCTGTTCATATAATTTAATTTTTTTTTACCGGGGGGAACATGTTCAAGACAGAAATCTACAACCAGATTTTATTTTATGACATTACATTATTTTATATTTTTATATATATTTATTTATTGAAGCACAACAAGTAGAACAAGCGAAAAACGAGATGTGTGGAATACAGTTGTCAAATGCAAACAGACTTGAGAAAATTACACATCATAATGAACTTAAAAGTCTTGGTATAACAAATTCTAGTGTTATAAACTATTGCCTCTACTACATATCAAACAACACAATAATAAGTTCAGTCATTATTACCATAATCATGTCTAATTCCACAGGAAGGTCATCATGTCACATTATTTTATTTAATGTTCTATTGCAGGGCTTGAAGTGTGGGGGCATATGGGCTAAGGCCATACCATAACTTCTACCACTGATTTAATTGAAAAGCTATATATCCCTATTCACTTCTATTATGTCTATATTTTTATGCTGCCAATTTCCACTTTGACTACTGTTCTATTGTAGAAAAGTCCAACAAAAATACAATTTTACATTTATATCAAGCAGGGCAGATAATCACATTTTTTGGGGGTGCCCTGGTTTTATGGCAATGCCAGTACTGGTACTGCAAGCTGCTTTCGGTTAGAAAAGTCAATCATTCTTAACTTGATTCCAAGTGAAAAAGAGAGGGTCTCATTAAAACTAGTGAACACCAGCCATTCTTCAAATCTATTGAGTGTCAATAAATTTTCAAGTCAAGTGACTTCATTAGTTCTGTATATTTTAGCATTGAACATTTCTACCTTTTATATTATCTAAATATTAAAGTACCGGTCAGCGCTAATATTATTATTATTATTATTACAGCTTTTATATTATCTGAACTTGAAACCTATTTGCCATGGAAAGTATTTCTTTCCTGTCCTAAATGTAATTCTAAAGCTTGAGTGATCTCTACAACCATGAACTTATCTTAATAGGGTAGGTTACTCAATATGGTTTAACATTAATAGTTGCAATTACAAAACAATGCTCTAAGTTAAGTACCGAAAAGATATGTAATCCAAATTGTTTATTAACTATGATTATCTTTCATACAGATTTCCTGTAAAGATTTGACCTTTTACATTGCTGTGTGTTTCCATAGCTGCAACAAGTGAGAGCAACAGGGAGATTTCATTGACCAGCATAAGCCATTTTGACTGCTTATATATATATAAACAATTTGCAGTTATCATTTTGACTGACTGTACATTAAACTACATCATTGTCTCCCTGTATTATTCAAATAACAGATCATTTGGGTCTATTTTTACATCCAGCCTTAGGTGCTGATACACAGTGGACAGCATGCCATGATTCTTGGAACGGACGTATATACATATGTACTTAATGTATGCAAATTTGCACAAGCCAGTTATGGAAATGAATGATTCGAGAAAACTTTTTTTTTATGAAAGGTGGGGGTGAGGGATAGAAAAGAATTCATTTGTTAAGTAATGGACATAGAAAAGCAGACAATAGAGCATCTCCAATATCATCACTGTACACATTTTTAGATAATCAGTTAGGTAATAAAATAATTCACATCTAGCAGATTCAGAGTTTGGGAGTAAAGCAAAACAGGTGCAAGTGTACAGATTGGCTAAACCATTCTACAATGTAAGCGGGGCTGTGTAATTTAAATTCTTTTGCATGCAGGGAAAATACTTTACTTTTGCACATAAAACTCACATACTGCATAGCTTTATCTTTAATCTATAAAATAGAGTTGAGCTAAGCAAGGCCGCCATCAGGGGGGACAGCCGGGACTACTGTCCCGGGCCCGGACCTGATGGGGGCCCGCCGATACTTACCTAGCTCTGTAACAGCAGATATCGGCGGTATCCTACCACCGATACCTGCTGCTACAGAGCTATTTAGTAGCCAGCCAATGCGCAGGTAAAGGTGTCTGACGGGCCCCGCCCCTATGTAACGTCATCAATGATGGCACATAAGGCCCTGCGGCTGGGTTCCGGGCCCTGCATGTAATGTTGGCGGCCCTGGAGCTAAGTAACTTCACCTCTCAATTCTATTTCTGCTTTTACAATTTGAATTTTCCTCCCCTTGTATGGTATTACTAAGGTCTATATTAGCACTTAAAAAAAAGGTGTAAGTGCAGCTCTGAATCAGCCGCAATATGTCCATGTTCCAATATTGATAAAAAGATATGGTGCTGTCATATAGTGTCAGAGGCTTAAGTTTCATAAACTGTATAAACATATACTGATTGTATGATCAATAAAGATATGTTTTATCTTCTCTTAACCACACCTACCAGTACACAGATAATATTTTGTTATTCACAAAATCTATGACCTATAGGTCAGGTCATAAAGTCTAAATTCCATAACACACACACACACACACACACATACACACACACACACACACACACACACACACACACACACATACACAGATAAGCCTTAGTGCAGAATCAAGCTAATGACTTTGAGAGGCAACATTCCTAAGGGCTGTGGACTGTATTTACAAATGATAATTCCTGCAGACTTCTGTGCCCCACGTGCTGAAGTTTTCAGGCAGATAGTACTGCGAATGCTTAGTATGATTATATCTGCAATATAGTGCAGCCAACGGATGCTGCGCTCTGTATGGATCTGAGCCCCCACACGGGGGGGAGTCCCCACCCCCAACTGCATAGGAGTTTTACGCATGGGGGGTGGGCATAAGCATGTAACTGTACAGTAAGGCTATGGCTAAGCTGTTACGTACAATTCAGTATTCTGCACAGAAACCCTGCTTAAGGTAGGGTCCTGTGTACGAATCCACTATCCGGACATAGGAGAGCAGAGGGAGTGCCCTTCTCTCCAACATGCTGGGCTGTGGGTCAGCAATTCTGTATGATGGTGTCTGCTGCATGCAGAGGGGAATGGGGGGATTTAGGAGGAAGTGTGAATCCGGTCCTGTGTCTCTATGTTATTGACAGGAAAAATTCTATATGGATATTATAAACAATGCTATAAAAGTTTAAAACTTTCTATATGAAGTTTCTAAAAGAGTTATCACTTTAAATAACAATGGCTATAATAATGAAGGTGGTTTTTTGAAGAACACATGTTGATTAACACTAGCAATTATTACATAATGAGTAAGTGATATTAGGATATTCCATGCCTTAAAGACTTCTCCATTTTATACAGTTGTAAGTGCCAATATCAAAAATATTTTATCATTTAAATACTGTTGTGACTCTGAAACGAAATATAAGACATAGTAAAAATGCTTAAGAGTTTTACCTACATCGACCAGCTAAATCATTAAAACCACTAACAGATAAAATGAATAACATTGATCGTCTTGTTAAATTGGCACATGTGAATGAGCATATTAGAGAGCAAGTTAGGATCGGATCCAGAGATCCTTGTACGTGCAGAATCGCGCAAGCTAATTTAAATATGGGCTTTTCAAGGATGCGCTTTCGTGCATCCTATAGCCCACTATGAATAGGACGTAGGGTGCTGCTTCAGAGTAGTATGCGGATGTGCATGTGACTGAAAAAAACAGTCGGAGCCTTAATTGCTCCGACCGAAGGTTATTTTTTATTTTTTTTAAACATAGTAAAAAATGAACCCCTTCCCCCGCCTGCCCCACCGCCGCAACCTATGTAAAAAATAAATAAATAAAGTACGGGCCGACAGGGCATGCTGCCTGTATTGGGCTCTTTTTTAAATATTTATATTTTTGAGGAACACTTGTAATATGTTTAGTATCTGGTTACTGTTTTTGTTTTTTCCAAGGGACAGAGATCTTGTACTTATAATATTTCTGTATTGTATTTTGGTGCACATGTGGGCATGTTTACTAAATGATTTGTGTGGGCACCGTATTTTTTTATTAATGAAGGGGGGGCACATGTGGGCATGTTTCATGTAGTTTTTATGCGGGCAGAGTATTTTTGGGAATTGTAAGTAATGGCCATGGCACGCTATTTGTCGCAGTGTGCCATGGATAGCAGGGCATGCTGCCAATAGTTCACATGAATGACAAGGCATGCTTGCGCTTGTAGTTCTTCTTGAGGCAGCATACCCTGTCGGCCCGTAGTTTATTTATTTATTTTTACATAGGTTGCGGCGGCGGGAACTTGGGGGAAGGGGTTTATTTTTAACTAAAAATCCTTATTTTTTACTACTTTCCTTTTTTACAGCTCCCTGAGATGGTGGAAGTATAGGGCTTGTTAAGCAGTCACCGGACTGCCGTGCATGGGCTATTTAAATGAGAAAATCTCACCTTTTCTCATTTAAATATTCTGGAACACCCCTTTTTGCAGGCAGAATCGTATGCTGGCGGATACACTAAACTCCGCCAGCAATACGACTTCCTTGCGCTTTTTTGCGCATGTGCAGTTTAACAATAACGCTGCGCATCCATGTGAATTTCACACGGATGCGCTACTCTGAATCAGGTCCTTAGTTCTCAAGGCAGATACGTGACTCATTTACAAAAAAGTAATATACTTGCTAAAACACTGTTTAATATAGATACAAACAAACAAAGTAGCGGATATCTGCAGGAATATTTGTAACTGTAAGGAATTTAAACATAGGTTTTATTTTAGTTTGTTTCCTGTGCACGCCCTTTTTTATAACATTTATAATTGTATTTTGTTACGTTAAAAATACATTTTATTTTTCCTAATCATAAAAATTGTCAGTTTTCTATTGTATGTTGATGGAGACTAAATAAAAACACAATATTACAAATTAGTTGGTGTTTCTAACATTTATATAACATATACAACTATTAAATAGTTTACAATTTAAATATTAATGGTTTTTTTTTCACATTTTCAAAAGACATAAATTTTGTGGAAAAATATTTCTTTAAAAAAAAAAAAAAATTCACCATTGTGCTTTTCCACATCCACCTTAGTTTGAATTAAATGCATGCGCACGGCAAAATGTGCCCTTACGACTCGCGTGCGCATATTCCACTCAATTGATAAATCAGACGGAAGCATAGTTGGGCTTCCTCAATGCACTGCCGAAAACACACACACATTTTTCTGCGAAAATACGCAACCTTGAATTGGCCGTATTTAAAAAATTTTGTGCGCAACCGTCTCACGCCCACACATAACTCTGAACAGCATTTAGTAGCATGCCTACTTCAACTGGGGGAAGATCCTGCCTGACCCTGCCCATTTGTCAAAAGAAGAGTGATTCCTTGTAAACTGGGATAGATCACAATGCATTCCAACTGAGTAACACTTCTAGGGGCCAGATTTACTAAGCTGCGGGTTTGGAAAAGTGGAGATGTTGCCCATAGCAACCAATCAGATTCTAGCTATCACTTTCTTATTACATACTAGAGAATGTCAGCTAGAATCTAATTGGTTGCTATGGGCAACATCTCAACTTTTTCAAACCTGAAGCTTTGTAAATCTGGCTCTAAAAGTCTGAAGTGCATAATAGCATGCATTCCAATTCAAATTTTCAGAGAGTTAAAAATTGTAAATTAGGATCTGGTTCTATCTATAAAAAAAAAATTGTGTGCTTGCTTTTAACTGAACTATTTAATTGTTTATATTCATTACTTGTTGAACTTATTTGCATTTAAATAAAAACACATTTATTCAGTGTAGCATTCCATTATTTTTTAAATGTTTCCAGGTGTGATTTTAAATGAACAACATTCCGGGCTTGATCCTGAGTTATAGCGGATGCGGAAGTGTGTTTATTTAAAAAAAATTAAAAGAATTAACCCCTTCCACTGCCCCCCCCGCACACAAATAAATAAATATTCCTGTCCTGACAGGGCATGCTGATTATGTAGAACTACAATCACCAGCATGCCCATGGATGCCAGGGCATGTTGGCACTTGGAGA